>JAQIWH010000626.1:0-44048 GCA_034695005.1 Cryptops parisi | reverse complement strand
GAAAAAAGGAGAGGGGCCATTTTTTGCCTATCTCGAAGACCCCATATATCCACTGCCCATGGTACAAATTTTATTTTATTGGACTTAGAAATAAAACTTTTTATTGGACTTAGAAATAAAACTTAGTATTGGACTTAGAAATAAAACTTAAAAATAAAACTTAGTATTGAAAATGAATTATTGGACTTAGAAATAAAACCCATAAATGGACTTATATATTTTTGAAAAAAAACCTATAAATGGACTTAATTATTAATCTTTATTATTTTCATTACTTTACAATATTGCATTCATTCAGAAATATTGTGTTGCATTTCATCAGCAGAATACTCCATGAAAAAGTACTCACATCAATACTCTTGTATCCAGCAGATGCGTTGAAGTCCATCAGCAGTGGACTTGATGGCTGGAAGAATCAGCTCTGGTACTACTGCAGATTGGCAGTTGACTTCATGAAAGGGCTTGCAGTACCACACCATGAAAGAAGTTCTGTAAAATCAACATCAAAGCATTACACAGATATAAGTGTTAGTTAGACTGATACATATCAATAAAACACTTAAAAACCTGTTCAAGTCAAAACCACCCTAAGCTTGCAGTGGAGAGAATCTGTTGGCCTTCCTACACCTGTCTCCTGCTACTAATCGAAAGTAGTTCCTATTTTCTCACCTTATTATTAATTAGTTAACTGCCTCACATTTTCTAAATAATTCTTATATACAATGTTACGTTGCTATAAAATAAATAAATGGTTTCAATTATGTTAGACCGGTACGTTTTCTTGGTTTGTAGTTCAGACAAATCAGATTGATTGGCAACTAATTCAAATCAATGTCAAGCTTACTTTTGCAGTGCTATAATTTTCAGAAGTAACCTTGAGACACAGAAGTCATTTTGTTCTTGTTTTCAAGAACAATTTTTTTTCAAACATTCATTGACTTAATAACAATAAATGAATAAATACAGTAGAACATCAATTTTTAGAACAAAGTACGACTGAAGGCGGTTCTGATAATAATCAAATATCTGTTAAAAGTAGTACAGTAATTGGAATGTAATATATAAAAAATCAATTGTAAAATATTTTTTGTGCTTGAACACATTTTATATTTTATGAGCATTATCACGTTAGCATTACAATTCAATTATTTTAAACTATTATTTCAATATTGAATCAACAATTTTAATTTTCATAAAAAATTAATTATTCGCTTAGACTTCACTTGAGGTTCACCGCAAATAAATAGATACTCGTAGGTTCACTTTGTACACTGTAAGCAGTTTTGGTGTGAAAACCGTCCAAAGACAGTCGACAACTCTTGTAACTTACATAAACTCGAACACGTCATTGACTGTCTTTGGTCAGTTTTTTCGCTTACAGTGTCCAAAGCGAACGTGACCATAGTCAAAAAATCAGCGGGGAGAAAAAGGCATAGGGTTGCAAGAAGAGCGCAGCTGCATTCCGTTTGCTTTATGACACGCAACACCATTCCGTTTAGCAACACGTAAAGATACAAAGTTGATGACACGTGACTATAAAAAAAGCGCTATCTGATTCTCCACTGCAAGCTTCGGGTGGTTTTGACTTTAAATAGATGTGTATGTATTTTATACATCTACATCATAATATTTGTAGTATAATGCATGCACACCTATGTAATATTTTGATATGTATCTAAGTACAGTACCAGAAAGGTTTATCTTAAGCTCAAAGAGAGACCGAAACAGTCACTGAGCAAAAAAAACCTTGCATTTTTTGGTCAAAAACTTTAAGCCTAAGTTTTAGTAAATAAATGCCATCTTACCTTTCACAGCAATTTCTTGCTACATGACATGGCTTCATGTTAAGAGGTGCAGTGCAGATCAATGGCAGCAAACTCCAGCAGAGACAGCGATCGAGTTTCATAGGCGGTAAACCACGGCTGCAGTACCAAACTAAGAGAAAAGAGTTGGGAAATAACTATCAAATTGTTGCATTGATACTCATCATGTCAGAAAGTGCTTCATTTGCAAGTTACAGACTGTGACTGCCCATTGGTTGTAATGCAAATTCTGTTGCCAATGTCCAATTGTTCACTGAATTCAAGGAACCCACAAACGCAGTGTTGCCAACTCAAAACGGGTAACGTTAAATGCCGCACCCTATATATCTGAGGGTTAGCTGACTTTTAAGAAATTTCAGACCATCTATAATGTACTATAATAAAAGACACGACGACTAGTATGTCATGTTTTAATTGTTAAAGGGAAAGTGAGGATTGTTGAGAAAAAAAAGTGAAACGTTTGTTCCAATACTGCAACAAATTAAGAACCCAATCCTCATGGTGGCTATTGTAACAAAGAAAATAAAATGAAAGCCTGAAGCACTGCCTCATTTTTCACTTATACGTGCACGACTGATGTCAATGAAGCATTTGCAACTAAAATAAAAACACCACTTACACTTTCACCATTAATATACTGGTATGGGTAATATGTTGCTAACTTGGGAATCTTAATTACTACTTGAGATTGCCATTGGTACAACAACCCATCCCACACTGTAACTGGAAAGTGATGTAATTGTCTTAATTTGGCCAAATCTCAAAAAGTGAACCGTCTAGCGATATTTGTAAACAGCAAAAAAAAGAAGCATTGCATAGATGTTAAGCAACTTAAGCAACTGAATAGATGTTAATCTACCTTTCTAATCTTTCAGTACAGTTGAACAAAGTTAAACCACTGGAGAAGAATCTCAAATACTATGTGGAATTTGTGCTGGTAGTTTTAAGAAATATTTTCAGTTATGCAGTAATTGAGAAATCCATGAATAAAGCAACAGCAATGAAATTTCGTCAATTAAAGTCATTCATTAATTTTTTGTCATTGATCTTACCATTTTGTCCCAATGTAGGCACTGATGCTATGGTTCACTTTACAGAAATAAGTATTACTGGATTTGACGCATAATACTTCATCAGTATTGTTCAAGATTACTGCTGTTGCAATGTGCTACGATTTCCTAGTCATGTAACACGTTCCAAACCATCCAACGAAAAACCAAATGTCTGTAGTCAGCCATAGATATGCTTGCGTTAGTCCTATACCATGGCAGGGAAGACGATACACAATGGCTCCACGTACGAACTTTTGTTTGCCAGAAACGCAAACTACAAACACTTCATCGATTCCTAGCCTTGTTTCAACTTAATTCAACTCTAAACATTCGCGATAATAATTGAAATAAAAGCCTCGAAATACTCATCTCTGCTACACACGCGTCCTTCCACGTTTGCAAATGGCGGTCGATGACGCGATAAAAAAATTCAACAATTGAGTTGTGGTGTTCTGATGTAAGATGGCGCGCAACAAGTATTAAATTGACAACGCTGTACGTCTCTGAATCGTTTCGGTTTCTCATTGATTTAAACAAAAAAAAAACTGAGTTGTGCTATTTTGAGATTCGATGGCGCAACAGGTATTAAATTGCCAAATAATACTGTCTTTGGTTACACATTCTGCACATGGAACATTGAAAGATTTTTCACCAGTGTGAACTTTTTGATGCTTTTTCAAGTTAGATGAATTAATAAAGCAATTTTTACAAATGGACGTACTTATGACACTTTTAAATCTAAATGTCAAATGCCTTTGTTTTTATCTTTCGATTTTGATTTTAAAAATGGATTTTGCTTAAATTTTGCAGGCTTGTTGCCTGTATCACGAGTAACATTTCTGCGTAATCGGATAATTTTTTCATAAAATTCATAAAATTACGCGAGTTACAGCACTTTGAAATTCGGATTTTTTATGAAAATTATGTTCGATTTAAAAGTGCTATAACTTTGTTAGTTTTGCGAATATCGAGCTAAAAATTGTACAGGCGTGTTTGTCGTGCTCCGGAGATGCCGTATGTGAAGTTTGAACGATTTCTAGAGACTTGTGACATTTTGTCAAAAAAAAAAACACAAAGGCCTTTGTGTTTTTTTGTTGTTTTTTTGACACTTTTGATGAAAAATGAATTTTTCTGAAACTTTGCAGGCTTGTTCCCTGCATTACGAAAAACGTTTCTGCGCAATCAGATCTGCAAAATTCGCAAAATTACGCGCGTTGCAGCACTTTGAAATTCGAATTTTTAAAAAAAGTCATCTTTTTCGATTTGAAAGTTCCATAACTTTGCCACTTTTGCGAATATCGAGCTGAAAATTGCACATGAGTGTTCAGCGAGCTATAGAGATGCTGCATACAAAGTTTGAACGACTCGTGATTTTTAGTCAAAATTAATCAAAAAGCAAAATCTATAGCCTTAGATTTTTAATTAATTTTGATAAAAATGGACTCAGCTTAAACTTTGCAGGCTTGTTGCGTGTATCACGGATAACATTTCTGCGTAATCAGATCCGCAAAATTCGGAAAATTACGCGTGTTACAGCACTTTGAAATTCGGATTTTTCGAAAAAGTTATCTTTTTCAATTTGAAAGTGCCATAACTTCACCAGTTTGAAATAACATCATGAATAGAACTGTTTTTGATTTGATTAGTTAAATTAGTTTAGATTAGTTTAGTTTAGTTAAATTGTTTGAGCTCAAGCTCAAACAAGAGATTTGTAAGCCTCATAAAAAGTAGAAATCCAAAAATCCTTACTTGCACAGGTAAATTCGGGACATTATAGATAGCTTGGCAGCAGCGTCGTCTGCTAGATTGCGAGATGTAAACAAAGCGCTTGAAGCGCCACAGCTGGCCATGTGACCATTACGCACACTAAACGTTGCCCGAGCCATCGAAACTGAAAGCTGCTAGATAATTAATCACGGAATTATTGAAGTCCAACCTGTAATATTTATAATTTCAAATCATACAAAATTTACATGTAACATTTATTATCATATTACAAAAAAGATTCAAATGTTAATCATCTATCTCTTTATTCGAACAAAAAAAGCCATACAAAAAAGTAGGCCAAGTTCACGATGCAGCTTTTTTTCGCTTATAAGCGCTAACAAGCTCTAGCATTTGTGCAGTTGTGCAACTTGTTAGCGCTTATAAGCGAAAAACGCAGCATCGTGAACATAGCCGTCTCACTTTCGATTGGCTATGATATTATAGTGAGCGATGAGACACTTCTTGTTTTGATTGATTTTAACCTGTGACAATAAAAGCTGACAATCTAAACGTACATATTGAGTGATAGGCGACATAATAGACACCGTTTACGTTCACAAATGACATTTTTGTTTTTTGATAAACACGACGAGACATGACAGTCGTTGCCGAAAAAGTCCCATTTGGGGATTTGTGTAAAATTTGTGAAAAAATCAGCACTAAACAGGGAAAGGATAATAAACAAAAGGTCCTGAAAACATTCGTTGCTTGCTGGAGGAATTTTCATAATGAGCTACACAAAGATGATCCTAATGCTGTACGTTTTAATTATTTGTAAAAAAAAAATTTTTCACCCCCCCCCCATTTTTTAAAAAATAATTTCAAAAAATTGAAGCTGATCACTGATATTATTTGGTTCATAATTTTTTATAGGACGATTCATTTTTTCCTGCAATGCGACTTTTGTTGCCACAATACGAAAAGGACCGTGGTGCGTACGGAATCAAAGAGGTATACCCCGATTGAAAATGCGTTGCGTTGCTATTATGATCTATTTTACAAAATATAATAATACAGTTCACGGTTAATAAATCACTGGTTTGCTTGACAATTGCGTTTCAGGTTACTTTAGCGAAGCTTTACATAGAAATTCTGTGCCTCGGTAGAGAAAGCGAACATGCGTTGAAACTTCTCAATTATCGTTCTCCGTCCAACGCCAAAACTGTAAGATTAAATCTATTATCGAATGTACACGACATTCGAATGTAGATTCAATTTGGTTGCGTTACTACAAATTGTAGGAAGTTGGCGATTTTGCTAGCGTTGCGTACGTTGTGCTGAAAAACCGTTGCCCCGAAAAAGGAACCCTGACCATCCAAGAAGTGAACGACTGCTTAGATGCCATTGCTACCAACAATGCGGCCAAAAACAAAGGTGTTCTTCGTTGACATCTAATTATGAGTTTTAGTTTTATTTTCCCCGTTTCAATCATTGCATCATTCTAAAGTGTTGGGTTGGAGGCAGAATAGCAACAGGTTATGGACCCAGCACCCTTTCACTACTCTCTTCCTGCTAGTGCTGCCATTCGTGTGTTCAATTTTACAGTTATTTTGCTTCCGAGCCAACATAAAGTTAGCTCCAGATGATTAGCTAGACATCATCTCAAAACATAGATTACATTTTTACGTAACGTACAATTTTTTTGTTGTCAATTTATAACATGAAACCAACGCTGAATTCATTTTTCCAGACGTTGTGAAGAAAAATCTTTTGCGCTTGTTGCACAACACCTCTGCCATTGAACAAAAGTGGCTTATCCGAATGATCATGAAATCGCTCAAATTTGGATTAAGTGAACAGACTGTGTTCAGTTTGTTTCATCCCGACGCCAAGGATTTATTCGATGTCTCCAACAGCCTTGCTAAGGTTCGAATCACTAAATTTTGCTGTGATTTTATATATTAGATTTACGAAGAATTTATGTTAATAAGATTTTCATTAATGGCCCATTTCAAAGGTTTGTTCATTGCTCCGAGATCCCAGCGTACGACTTAACGAGATCGAGATCTCATTGTTTTCACCATTCAGACCTATGCTAGCTGATACAGCCAACCCAAATAAGGCAATTTTTAATTTAATTTTAATTTCATTGATAGATTATTTTATTATTTTATTTTATTGATATGTAGATAGATCATAAGCTATATAATAGAAAAATGTTAAAAAGATTAAAAATTTGAAGTTTAGATGGAAAAGCCTATGGAATCGGGCCAATATGTTGTTGAAACCAAATACGACGGTGAGCGAATGCAGTTACACATGGAGGGGAATCGATACATGTATTTCTCGCGCAAGTATGAACAACAATTATCAGCATTCTTATAATATGTTGCAGTAGCAAAACATTCTAGCAAAAGGCAAAATTCTTTTTTGCATTTTTAGTGGTTACGATTTCACATCGAGTTTTGGTGGCTCGGCGTCGGAAGGGATGCTTACAAAGCAAATCAGTGGTCGTTTTAACGCGCGAGTCAAAAACTGTATCTTGGATGGCGAGATGGTCGGTTACAACATCGATGCCAAATGTATCGGTAACAACTATTTTTTTTTTTTGCTCGTATCCCATTTTTCAAAGTAGATGACTCCATCAACACATTTCAATCGCAACGCTTGTTTGTTTTTTTCTCAACCTAGGATCAAAAGGAGAAAATTTCGATGTCAAATCCTTGAAAGATGGAGACGAGTATCAGCCTTGCTACTGTGTGTTCGACATCTTATTATACAATGACACCGTTCTAACCAACAAACCGCTACACGAACGTTTGAGCTATTTGGAAGATTTGTTCGCCCCCGACGAGACTAGGATTCAGCTAGCGCCACGAGAAACTGTCAAAACAAAGTAATGCTAAAAGCACTTATTAATGAATATAATAATGTATTTGGTTTAACACATTTCACCCTTATCCTTTTATTCTATCTTTCAGACAGGAAGTGATCCACAAGTTGAATCAGGCCATTGATAACCGCGAAGAAGGAATAGTTATAAAAGACGTCAGCTCCAAATACAAGCCCAATACACGAAAAGGAGGCTGGTACAAAATCAAACCGGAATATGTGGACAACCTTGTGGAACAAGTGGACTTGTTGATCATCGGGGGTTATTTCGGAGAAGGTCGTCGTCGAGGACTTATTTCACATTTCCTATTGGGAGTAGCCGAAACACCAAAAAATCCGGGTACCCACCAATTTCTACTTCTACAGCATCCCAATCTAATCATGAAAGTGTAGTTATTTGTAATCTACCTGCATGATATGACCGTGAAACACTACTGTACAGGGTGTCACGTGAGTCTGGACCCATGGGAGAAAAATACAAACGATTCCTTTTATATAGAATCCGTTCAAAGTGTCAGCCGTTGCATACAAATTTTGAAGATGGCAACTCCACTTCTGCAGCACATGGTGGGTCACTCTATTTCCATGGATATTGAATTATTAAGGGTGGAAAAACAGTATTATAACTATTTGTGCTAAATTCCCCTATGGGTCCAGACTTGTGGGACACCCATGTTCTTGCATTGAGATGACTGTTTTTTTCTGAACAAAATATTGTATTCAAACACATATGTTCATTGTTGTACGTTTCAGGAGAAATGCCAACCGCGTTTCACTCGTTTTGCCGCGTCGGTTCGGGTTACACCTTGAAAGAACTGTACGACCTGTGTGTGAAACTGAACGATCACTGGCATCCCTACGACCGCCGACATCCGCCTCCGAACATCATCATCGGTCCTGGGCATAAAGAACGACCCGATTTATGGATCGAACCAAAAAGCTCTCACATAGTTCAGGTACAAAATAACTTTTTCTTGGTTGAAGTACTAGTTTAAACTATGTACCATTCCAATGGAATTTGTATATTTCAAGGTCAAAGCTACGGAGATAAATAAAAGCGACAAATTTGACACTGGCTGCACGCTCAGGTTTCCGCGGGTTGAGAAAGTGCGCTATGATAAACAGTGGCACGAATGTTTGACTTGGGCAGAACTTGATGAAATTCAAAAGGTGTAATAATGATATGCAAATCACTTCTTGCCGCTAAATGTTAATTTTTAAGCTATAAAATATTATTTGCAACGGTTTAGAACGCAGAGGGTAAACTAGCCTCGCATCACGTCGACGATGATAGCGATTCAGGACCGTCCCCAAAGAAGAAACGGACCGTCACCAAGTCACAGAAACCCATCACGATTGCCACTCATTTCAAAGGCATAGACCCCGAAACAGTTGAAAAAGTCTGTATTTTTACGTTCGTGCCATCACGTACAGGGTGTTCCTAAAAGGTCGAAGGACTTTTAACCACAGATGCTATGGTGTTTGTAAACCAAAGCAAACCCATATATAATGTTTGCCTTCAGAAATAAAGTCATAAATGCATAGGTCTATGTGCTGCATGTCGTTAAAATTTGACTAGACCTGTTAGGAACACCCTGCATATTATATTTTCCAGTAATTCGGGAAAATTGGCTTATTTTATTCAGGTGGGAGATTTGTTCACCAACAAGGAAATCTGTGTCATCAATGGCCCACCTGATTATTCCAAACAGGATTTAGAGAAAATCATTGTGGAAAATGGAGGAAGTGTAGTTCAAAATCCTGGTAAAAATCGCTGGTTAAAATTAGTTTTCTTCCTACACAAGTGCAACATTAGACAACTATAATACCCTCAAATTGTTTTCATTTTTCTTAAACACAGGTAACAATACATATTGCGTGTTGGCTCACAAACTCGTTGCCCACGTGAAAAATCTGATTAGAACCAACGAGTATAATGTTGTGAAAACTGAATGGTTGATACAATGCGTCAAGGAGGGCAAGTTTCTCAACTGGTGCGTATGAATGTGGAGAATAGGTCGTCGACACAAAATACATTCCACTTCTTGACAACTCCGACGTCGGCAAGAAGCAGGCATTATTAGTTGTCCACAAATTGCTTCAATTGCCCTACCAAAAATTGCGTGCCTGGAAGCCTTCGCTAGGTAAATCTCCGTTCTTAAGATACTCATATCTGTATGAAATTAAAATTTCAGGACACCCATGGACATGTTAAGCAGTGGTCCAAAAATGTTGCGAGCCTTTGCACGAGAGTACGACAAGTATGGGGACCACTTCACCAAACCTATCGACGTCGACAACTTACTTAAAGTGTTCGAGGAAGTTGAAAGGAAAAACGACTACCAACTGTTAAGCAACCAGAGCATAGCGGAACTGGAACAGGAATATTTTCCAAACACGTCGCCGATGGGACTGTTCCGCACTTGCAAGTAATGCTAGTTCATTTATGGTTATTTTTTACTCCAGTTGTGTGTGGGTATGATTAAAGACGGAACTGAAAATCGCAGGGCCTATTTCGATCGTTACGATACCATTAACGACGAGGCCACAGCCATTCCGTTCAGCGCGTTGGAACTAACGGAACTCAAGTACCGCTTCCACGGTGGAACGGTTCATCCGTGCATAACGGAGGAAACATCGCACGTCGTCCTTCATACAAGGTATTCGATATAGTTGAGGAGTTGGGTGCACAAATGGCGTAAATAATCCACTTAAAATGCATCGTTTTAGACCAGTCTATAGCATAAAGACACTGGATTGCCGATAATTTGCACTTTCGGACTTTTTGGAGCAAAAGTATGGAATCTAAAAAAGTTTTGTGATTTATTTTTGTTGCTTCACTTTCCGGTGTTTCACTCGCTCGTTTCACTTCCAAAACAATGGAAAAGATGCCGATCGTTAGAAAAACGGTGTAAATGCATTTATGAATTAGCACGATAGTTGAAATAACAGCCTAGTTGCATTTTTAAATTAGTCCGTAACCTGTTCGTTTTGCTTCTATAAATATACAGTTTGACAGGAATTTTTTGTGATATTAAATTCGAAGGTGCTACAAGTTTTTTGCCTCTTTTCTCGAAATTTTTTGGAGTTGTTAATGTCATTCCATCCAATTCCTCATTTCTACCCTTACAAATGTGACAAAAATAAAATAAAATGACTAACTTACATTTTGGATGCTTGATCTTTGAACAGCGACGTCGGAAGAAACCAGGCGTTGCTCGACATCAACAAACAGCGGGATAAGAAATTCTACCTGGTCAGTGACAAGTGGGTGACGGACAGCATAAGCAACAACGTGTCGTTAGGAGAAAAACACTTTCAAATACGTAAAAGTTGATTTTTTTTTTATATATATATATATATATATGTGTATACTACATTGATTTACAAATTCATGGAAGAATATTTAAAAAATAAAAATTATACGACTCTTTTTAGTTTTTTGATTATCACGTAAATATAAAACACTTTTCCAACATCTAGCACAACACACACATTGTCAGTCACCTATGTAAATGAAAAACATAGATAATAACATTACAATAATAAAAGTTACCTTTTCTTTTCAAATGAAAATCACAATATGGCACAGCGATTGTTTCGTTCTTTATAAGCTAGGCAAGATCTGTAGCGCGTATTCCGTGCCAACGAGTCCCCGGCATAGTAGAGTGAATTCTTTCACGATGTCTTGAAGTTTCCGTTTGTTACTCCGCTCCCTGCGATCGTGAAACGTAATGATGTCGTAGTCGTTCCAAAAAATAATTGTTAACTGAAATTACAAAACCATTGCTTACTTTAGAACGGCTCTGATGAAGTTTTCTTTCTGACTGTGATTCACCCGTTCGGAAGGAAAATTCTCTCGAGCGAGACAGGCGTTCATCCACCGACACATGTTGTCGAAATATTTCTTGTTGAGAGAGAGAAGAATGTCGGCCATCGTATCCATGACGCCACGAGGAGATTCGCCTCCAATGCACTAATTGAATAGACGACCATTTTGTACCGATTTTAGATGGAGGCTTCCTGTCGCAAGCAATTTTTGGTGTAGCAAATTGAGAAATTTTTGGACAATTGATGTCAACTTCTGGTCGAACCAATTTTCATTGGTTGGGCATGAAGTTAAACCAATTAATTCACCTATTGCTCTACTTGCCACACACACAAAAAAACAAAAAAAAAAAACAGCATGTGACAGGAAGTCTTGAGTGAATTTAACAGTGTTCCTGTCGCACACAATTTTTGGTGTGTGACAGGAAGTGCCATTTGTGGACAACTGTGATGTCAGCTTCTTTCAGTTTTCATTGATTGGGCACAAAGCCAACATCACAGTGGTTCACCTATTGCTCCACTTGCCACACCAAAAATATTGCATGTGACGATAGGAAGTCTTAGGCTAGCAAATAAACAAGTACTCACCAGCATTGTTCGAGTTAAAAGCATTTCGCCACTGTTGTTGACAATGTTCGTCGTCGCAGGCGTCTCACGACTGTAATTGACAAAACTCACCTGAAAATAGCACGAAATTGTGAGTACGCTACTATCGCGATTTCAATGTAATCAATGTAGAATGTTGTTATTGTCACCAAAAACGATCCTGCAGCTTTAACAACAGGAGCTTCGGGTACAACTAATGCACAAATTCCTATATAATGCAAAAGGAACAAATAAATCTCGTTTAAAAAAATAATTACCCGAATGCACGAGGAGGAGGATTATTAATAATAATAAGAATGACCCAGATCTGTGAATGTATGTGTCAATGCTTTGTGTTGTAGCATTGTTACTAGATGGAGTTGGTTGCATATTATTTAATGTTTACTTTCCATAATAATAATAACCTTCCTGTGCTAGAGCACGGGCTAACTACTAGTTACAAAGAAACGATCGACGTACTTACCAAAATGAAACAGAGACGTCAAATCGAAATCTTGATGAAACAAAAATTCGGTTTGCTTCTTCAAAAGCTGAAAATAAATAAATAATCACCGTATAACTAGAATAAATTTATTATACAGGGTGTTTCTGAAAAAGTCTAGTCAGGTTTTAACCACAGATGCTACCGCACCAAAGCAAACCAAAAATTCTGTATAAACATGGGTCCCGAAATTCATGCAATAAATGAACAATTTTTACTGCGGTACTTACTTGATTAAGTAGTTGTAAAAAAACTTCTGCTATGTCTGATTGCTCGGATATAGCTAAAAAAACAAAAACATTATTTTATCAAACCTATTCAACAAATGTCGTCGACATTCAACTGTTTGTTTAGTGGACATCAACTTACACGTGCGACACGATTCCAATACTAAGTTCATCATACCAAGAAAACACTGATTCAATGAATTTTTGTGATCATTGTCTTTCCCAAATAAGAGGATCAACTAATTAAAAATAAATAAATAAATAAATGAATAAGTAAATAAATTATTAATTGACCCCCCCCCCCAACATTATAATCCTACTAACTTGTTTCAATAACTCAATAGCCGGCATGTTAGGATACGATTGGAAGAAAAACAAAGCCAAGTCCAACACTTCAGGAACGATACTTGTCGCGTCGTCGAGTAGGTTTGACGTGACTCGTTTCAATAACTCGCAGGAAACCTGTTGAAATAATTAATTTAAAAGTCCATAATACGTGACACTTTATTACTACGCATAAAAAGAATTTGATGACACTTGTGATGAAACAAATTAATTACTTCCGAAATGGGTCCATTTCCTTTCCAAGCGGTGCCTAGCTGTTTTAATACTGGAAGAAATTGTTGCATGATCAAGAGAACGGGATGGGGGTCGGAAGAAGATCGGACGATTTTGAATGTCGATTCCCTGCCTTCGATCTCGTCGTCGGCGCAGTCTTTGAGTTTCGGATCCAGCGAAACGAACAACATGGAAAACATATTCAGCCTCATCAAAAGCTGAGCGTGCAGCTGAGGTGTGAATTCCTGCAAACATCACGTAACACATCCACGGTTCAAGGGTCAATTGTAATTGGTTAGTCAACGATTCGCAAAAAAAACAAATTCGTACTTTCGGCTGCGAAAGGGATTGTAGTTCTTGGATGTAAGGAATCAGCAAGGTGTTCAAATACGCCATCGACGTTGGAAACGGCACCACGGACGCGACGTAACCGACAGCGGACATCAAACGCATTTGTTCGTGAGGTTTAAGAATGCCTTTGTTCAAAACATCCTACGAAGAACAAGTGGCTTGTATTAGGATAGAAAACAAGTGCCGTATTTTTTGCGAATATACGACGTACTCAAAACGTAAGACACGACTTTTAGGGGTTTTGAGTGAAAAAGTAATCGTACAAAGTTACGCTAACTTCATTACCTGGCTAGTGATGAGAATATGCTCAGCAAATGGCTGCATGCTGAGTTGGCAGTCACGTGCAATATCTTTGAGTGCTAAAGTCGCTGAAGGAGCAACATCAGGATTATCTATTCCCTTTGTTAAAAACGGAACAATGTCACCAAGAACTTCCGGATGCGAACTAATCCATTCTGCATAAGCACCTGAATAAAGTGAAAGTTATTTTTGGTAAAATTTTTCTTTTTTGTACAAATTGTCAATTTTTTTTTTTTTTTGAACGTAGGTGCCAAAAAAAAATCATTTACCAATTGTGTCAAGCGTGGTCGAGATAACTTGCAGATTATTCAAGGGGGGTATCAAGGAAAGGGTTGAAAAAAACTGCGGTATGCACTTCGAATCCTCCAGATCGACGTTTTCGGCGACAGATTGAAAGGCGTACAAACACGATTCGAGTGCCTGAAAAATTTCAATAGGCGTATCGATCGATCAAACTCCCCTGAAACCAGAAAATCAAAAAACTTGTCGCTTCATTCATTCGTACCAGGTGAATATCGTTGCTTTCGGCACTACGCAGAAGAACGTGTAGATGAAGTAGTAACCTCTCCAGCATTTGTTCCCGTAATAAATTATAACAATACATCTGAAAATTTCCAAATGAAGAGGGTTGCTTGACGTAATGCTTGGACGAAATAAAAATTCCCAATGTCAAATTAGTGCAACTTACTAATGTGTCACCAATATCTTGTCGATAACATCTGAATTCTTCTTTCTCGTCTGAAAAACATAAATTGAAAAACACGTATAAAGAATGTTTTTTTCTGGGCGACGTATGTTGTCATTGAACTACCGTATTTTCGCATATATGAGATGCGTCTTATACAAGATTTAACACAAAGCGTTCCCTAGCTGCGTCTTATATTCGGAGGGGTGTTATATTAATTATAATGATAAACAACTAGGTGCAATAAAATTTGAGTACATCTTATAGTTGAGTGCATCTTATAGTCACGAAAATACAGCATGGGTTACCTACAAGTACAAAGATAAAATCTATTTTTACCAACCTGAATTCCAAGTCTGATAACGCTGAGAAGTGGGATACATCACTTTCACCAGCAAAATGTCAATCAAACTCTCGTAATAGGGAGTGAAAAATGCCATCAACACCGGAGTCTTTTCATGTTCGGCAGACACAATATCATCCTGCAAATGAAAACAATTAGGCGACCAATAATTTCATAGTTGCAAAACTGTCAAATCATTTACAGATTCGTTACATCACCTGTAGCGTATACCAAAAGCTAAACGGCAAATTACTATACGTTTCGTCCACTGGATACTGACCAGGTGCACCACTACATTGCTAAACAAAACAAAACAAAAAATTTGTATTCATTTTGTAATGTATAAAAATCAATTATTTTAAATTTTTTTAAAGCTTACCAAAATTATCTCAACTAATTTCAACACATTCTTTTTGGTTTCATCGTTGGTCAACGTTTCTTCCAATAACAACCGACTGTGACTTTCACCCACCGACACAAAGAGATTGTAAAATATGGCGCACAATTCCTGAAATATCGAATACATTACAAACCAAACTTTTTACAGCATAATACACCACTACACCACTCTATATTAATAATAACTTAGCTTACAGTGTTTTTGTTACGTAAAGCTTCAGTTAATAACGATTCTAATTGAAGAAACTGTTTCAATAACTTCATTAATGTTTTGGGATATCTAGAAGAAAAAAAGTTATCAATAATTCTGAAACACTATGAACATTTGAAACAAGTGAATGCATTTTTTAACATACTCTTTACACACTGTCATATACAGAAACATGGGCGTAGCCAGCACTTCGGTCAGGAAGGTGCAAAAAAACATTTTCTTCACACACAATTTTTGAAGCTTTTTATAAATTATAAAACGTGTATCACTTGTATAGAGTTTGATGTTATTTTTCTGATACATTGAAATGTTAAGCAATTTGATCCGCAGTGTTACAAAATTTGGATATACAAGATTATACCAAATACACGTCCACAACAAGTCCCTAATTCGACGATCCCAGACTGCGACAAGGATTTTTTCAATCCTTGTTTTCTATTCAAAATTTTGGATTAATTTAAATAAACTTGAGAGTTTCATTTTATTCACCATGAAATGAAGTTTCAGTTTCATCAAGTTAGGATAATACCATTTTTCAATTCCCAGCTAGGTCACTCACAAGTGAAGCTGACATAAAGAGTGTGAAAAAAAATAATGATAAACTTACTTGCTGGTATCAGGATGAATGACGACGTTGGTTAGAACATCGATAGCGTTTTCGCAAAGCTCTGGCGCGTGAACACAGTTGAGAACAGAAAGGGTGAGAGATTCGCAATCGGGTAATGGTATTCCAAATTGTACCCAGCTGCTGAGACATCGCAAGCTTAACGACCTCAGCGAAACCAAATCAGTTTGCGTAAGCATTTGCTGCACCACAGGAAGAACTAGACAAATTCAATTTCTCTCATTAAACAACTACAAAAATATTCTATCTGTAAACTTGACAGTGAACACAGGGAACAAGATGTTGAGCTCACCATGAACCAGATTGGAATGTAAGCAGTTCCTTATAATGCCTCGGAAACTTTGGGCTATAGTCATGCTTTGAAACTGAAATAAAATAAATTCAATGTGACATTTTTCTATGTAACAACGTTGAAAAAAAAACCAAAAGTTATAAGACCCTTACTTCTTCAGGTATCACAGTGAGTAATTCCAATAAAACAGAAAACAGCTGCTCGGTCTGAAACAAAAGTGTCACCAATCAATCAAAAGTTTCGAAATTCTGAAATTCTAAATTAAATGAGAATAAAACTTACAGGAACATGAGGTACATTTGTCGGTTGAAAAGTGGCCAAAATATCTGACACGGCACTTGTCCAGTGTTCGGGTAACGTTCTGATGATGAAACTAGCCAGCTAAGTGAAAAAAACCATATCAACGTTATTAGGTTAATATTTTGACATTGTTACTTTGTCAATTGCCGTGAACTCACTATATGCAATAGGAACACACATTGTATGCAAATTCTAAAACCAGGTACAGTAAAATCCGTTAATTATGACCACTTTGGGACCAGTGCTTTTTGATAATAATAATAATAACCAGTCGGCAACATTGAAACAACGAATAAAAGAATATTAAACGGTGTTTTGGAGCCATTGATTATGATAACAATAGCCAACTGATAACATTATCCATGATTATAACAACTGTATTTGTCTATTTATTATAGAGAATATATCTATTTAATGCACATTTTTGTATACATCATTTACTTTTTATTCGATGTATATTTTTCTATTTCTCAATGATTTATTAACAACTGCACATCATTCATGAAAATTCACAAAAAACTTATTGTGAGGGATTAAAAAACTACTACCAAACAAAATACTCACCGCTATGCACAGTTTTGTTAAAACGATTTTGGGACCACCTTCAGAATAGCACAAGACGATATCCACCAATTTTCGCTTCATTTCTTCATATTGTTCCGGCAACAGCTCAGGCCTTTAAAACAAAAGGCAAAATCTGATACATTATAAATTAATTGAAAAGCTAATTCGAAAAAGCATTTTGTTTACGTACCAACACTTGGATAGTTTCAGATGCAACGTATTCGCTCCGAAAAACTGAATCTCAGCAGGCTATAAAAGTGAAACATTGTTGTCTTAAAAAAGTCAGTGGGGGGTTTGACAACACTATGACAAACTATGTCAACTGCAATTACCTTGTGAGATGACAACAAATCCCAGCAAAAATTCCACGCATTGGGAGACAGTTGCACTAACGTAAGCCATTGGTGAGCTTCCGAATGTTTCGAGTCGTAATAATAGAACTGAGCTACAGCCTAGATTAATGTAAATGCAAATGGTGTTGACAACCGTAATTGGTTTGAATAAATTAGCTTTGACAGGTGTTACATTTACCTTTTCGATTTCTTCTACCGATACATTCATTTTGGTTTTTTGGTTGTTTTTTTTTCACGTATGTTATAAAAATATCATTCGGTTGAGAGATTCGGGTTCATCTATAATAAATATACAAAAAAAATATATCTAAATAAACAAAACCAAAGTGAAGCCGAGTAACCGAATCGAGTGATGAGAGCTGAAATAAATGGAGTACCTAAGAACCCACAACGAGATATATGAAAATTTCACGTCTTAAACTCTGTACAAATATTTTATCGAATATGTCGTTAGGAAATAAAATCAATTATAAATCTAAATATTTGTCGTAAACGGCCTGTCAACGTATTAAACTAAACAATTCGACACAAAACAAACCATCGTTCAACAACTCTTCACAGCTGATACGCCATTAGCATTTTTCAAACCGTGTCCTACGGAAATCGGTCCATTGTAAATCACAAACGTCATCCGGTAGTTTCAAACTGTGACGTCATAATCTTTAATCAACATTTTTTTTTGTAATATCTCTATTATAAAATTTAATTTAATGCCATAATAAATGCACAAAAATTAATTTTTGTTGAATTTATCAGCATTTTTTCTAATTATTTCTAAAATTTATTATTTAAATAAAAAAAAATTATTTTTTTAAACAAAACTTGAACATTAAACTTTTTTAAATTATTTAATAAAATTAATATAATAACAAACATCATTGAAAAATATGGTATACCAAAAATATATTTATTTAAAAATAATTAAAATAAAAAATATTTTGTTCAAAATAATGAAAATAAAAAGTGCAATGGAATCGCGCTGTCTATAGCCAAAGGTAGCCAAATTTTTGGAAGGGTGAAAAGCGTTGCCATGACACCGTTATGCCCCGGAGGGGAAGCCAAATGGGTGGGGGCAGCTAGAAGATCAGGGAAAAGCCAGAGACAACTAATAGGAGGTGAGTGACTACTATAGGTGCAACGTAAAAATAGGTTTCACTTCACACCATTGTTTCAATCATTTTTTCGTTTCCATAGAAAGCTATGTAGCAGCAATGATGATATATTCCGTACGAATTCCGCAGTCGTTTGTGCGCGTGTGTGCACTGTTCGTGGGGTTAATTGTGTTCAGCATCATTCTCAGTGACAAAGGTAAGTTGTTGAGCGTGCACGCATAAGATCAACAATAACATTCTTCTCTTGTGTGCATCGATGTCACACCTGTGCGAACTGTCAAATAACAGATGGAAACGTGAAATTATTTATATATTATTTACTATATCCTTATTTATCTGGTTGATCAAGCATTTCATTGCTATACATGTCATACGAAAATTAAGCTATTTTAATATGTTTTGTGATGGAATCCGGTTATTATGATCACTTTGAGACATAGTGCTTTTTTGATAACTATAACCTGCTGATAACATTAAAACAATGCATAAAATGTTGGAGTCAATTGATTATGATAACAATAGCCGGCTGATAACATTATCCGTGATTATAATAACTAGATTCTACTGTAGCACTTACTCCTGTGATGTATAGTGTGAAGGCATATTATAAAATATTGATAATTAAGTTCGAATTTCAAAGAAAATTTGTATATCATTCATTAATATATAATGAACCCATGATTGAGTATCAATAATAAAGTGGTTTATATTTATTATATATTTATAATATTAAATTGTTAATAATCACTGTATCAAGTTTTATTTTCAGAACATTCAACTGAAAATAATGTATAGCAAAATTTATAATACAAGATATAAAGTCAACTAGAGTTATGACTATAATATATGAAATTAATTCAATAAACTAGGTGGATCATTTTATTAAAAGTAGATTATAGCCTATGTCAAATAAGCCGTTTTATAGTATATTTCATAGTTAATAATTCACCTTTAATCGACACAGCAGTTGGAGGAGTGTGAGGGGGAAAAAAACCGACAAACAAAAACAGGTGGATGACTTTCATCTGAATAAATTGACCTGATTTCACTTATAAGGAGATGAAAAAGCTTCCATCTTCTACATGTAGGTGTTTTGCTGTGATTTTTAGAAAATAGTTATTTACTATAGTCTAGATCCATATAGGTAGCGTGTTAAAACGAAAAAAGCACAAGGTGTATTACGCTGATTGTATTTTAAATTTTTTGGGGGCGTTTTAAATTTCACCTGTTGATTATCGATAATACGTTACAAACTATGCATAATTAAAATAAATTAACTGGGTGTGACATAAATCGAACAAACGGCTTTGATAACTTAAACGTGCTGCGTGAAATGAACCAATATAATAAAAATAAAAGTGCACTAATTTTTTATTGTGCATTCTGAATATTGGTTTTTTCAGAATTTTCGGGCAGCATAATGGTAAGCCACACACAAAAAAAAAAAAAAAAAAAAAAAAAAAAACCGACGAAATTTTAACATAAAATTGTTCCTCGGTACTGTTTCTCGCTTGTCACTTGATCACTTCCTGGATTTTCCAGAACATGGCAGCATAATATAGAGAATCACCTTACTGCTCAGTATGGAGTTTCTCACCAGAAAAACACAGCTCTCCTGAACAATTTCATAAATGTGGCTCACCGGTATGCTGTCCGAAGCCCTTAAATTAATTGATTAATTAATTAATTCTTTTTTCGGTTTTAATTTGAATGTGGTTTTAAATTTTGCGATTAAATAGAGAATGTCATGTTTTTCTAGGTAAGCATTCCGCTATGATCAATGGGAATCTACTGGATTATTTCCCCGAAACCAACAGCGATGGAAGTCGGTTAATATGGAGCCACGCTGTTAATAGTAGACTGCATTTGGAGGATGCACTGAAATGTATGTACGAACGAACGAGAATGGCATTTTGCATGATTTTTATGAGGATGCACTCGTCATAAGGATGTACTTTTCACAGCTAAAACGATGATGCTGGAGGCCGACGTGAGCATGTCCACGTCTATGGGACAAATAGTTCCGATCATGGCTCATCCACCTTCGACGGAAAGCGATATCACGCTGGATGAATGGCTGGCCGAAACCGTCAAACACAAGAAGGGGATCAAGTTGGATTTTAAAACCATTGAGGTTTTGGAGCCTGCCATAAAAATCATCAAAAAATACGAATCACAGGTACGAGTCGTTCCCCGTCCTGTCCCACGCAATTCTTGGTGTTGCAGATCGAGCAATCTGTGCACCGTTGTTGACATGAGCTTCTTGTCCAACCAGTTCTCATTGGTTGGACAGTGTTGGACATTGTTGTCAAGAGTGGCTTGCAAATTGCTCGACTTGCCACACCAAAGATGGCATGTGAGTGTGACAGGTGGCCTTTACAAGTACAGTGGAATCCTGTTACTATAATCATGGATAATGTTATCAAGCGGTTATATCATAATCAGTCTGTCCTAAAACACTGTTGTTTAATGTGTTTTATCCATTGTTTAATGTCAGCAACTGGTTGTCGTTATCAAAAAGCACTAGTTCCAAAGCGATGATGATATCCGGATTCCACTGTATATCAATTGAGTGCTAGATGATAAGTAACCTCTCAAAGCTTACAATGATGAAACAAAATATTGTCCAGTTTGGGGGCGTTCCCTCATTTGTATAATTCTCCATTGTGTCGATGACAGATCAAAGTGCCTCTCATTCTGAATGCCGATATTTTGCCGGGGCCAGGAAACCCCCTCGCCATTCCATTGGATCCTCGCAAGTTTGTGGAAGCGTCCAAGCACGCGTTCCCCAACAGCATCCTGTCCCTTGGGTGGACGACCTATGTTGATTCGAGCGTCATCAATCCCGTCTACGATGCCGACATGATAAGCGAAATGAAGAAGCTGATCGTGGAATCGGGGACCACTCAGCCCATCACGTTCCCGGTGCGGGCGTGCGTTGCCAAAAACTCTCTTCACCAGTTGCAGTCGTTGCTCCACTCCATTCCAGGGAGCACGTTGACAGTTTGGTCGAGTCCCGGAGACCCGGTGACGAGCAGAGAGCTGCTGAAGTTCCGATCGCATTTCAACTTGAAATCCCTGTACTTTGACCTTCCCAGTCCGCTCAAGGAGGAGTTCTTGGAAGGTCTCACCATAGCTTGAATGCAGTAGTGCCATGTGTGTTGTAAAGTTTTGAGGGGATTAGCAATACCGCTGTACTTCAAGAATATCCCAACATATTCACGTGCAACAACTTTGATACATACAATGGTTTGTTTTATTGTTAATGTTTGGTGTGGAGAATGCTTTTTGCGAGCCAGAAGAAGGTGCTTGTTTTTTTTACACAGCTACATGTTAGACCCGTTTTATACAGCTACGTGTTTAGTTTGTCCCGGTAACTCGTGTTTTGAAATCTACTTTACAAGAATTTTTGCTATCAGATAAATTTAGTTTTTATTACTAATTGAAAATGCTCACTTTTGTTAACTAAAACGTCGTGTAGTAGTCAAAATCTACTTCAATTGGGTGCCAACATTTTACCAGTACAATGACCTTGTTATACCAGTGACTATATTTTAACCCTTTTTCATTGCTTCAAATATTTTTCTTTGTTTCATCAACAAAAGTTCATGGAAGACAACAAAAGTCTATTTTTTGTATCATTTTATCAGAAATGACAAGGAAAGTTTGTTTTTACTTCAATTGACGATTTTGGATGTCAATTGGTCGAAACCAGTGTGATAGATACTGTGTTCGCATGCATCATATTGTGGATGATGATTTTAATTCGTATATTTAAAAAAAGTACATTGAAAACTAAAAAAAAAAAAATACATTTTAAGAATAGGCTTTATATATATTGTCATCAGATGTCACCCTATGTCTCAACACGCACCTAACTCAAAAATGACACTAATATAAAGCCTACAAAAAAATTAATTTGATAAGTAGTTAAATGCAGATTATGTAACATGATTTCAAATGCATGTAAACACAGTATGTTGATGAATTGGGACTCTGCAAATATCTTCAGACTCGGTTAACTGAATTTCACCATTATACAGCAGCGTTGAATCAGTTACAAGCTGAGCACCAATCAGGGACCAAGCGCACCTTTCACTCTGTATCCTTACGCACCTTGGGTTAGTTTGGGCAAGGTTATTTCTATAGAAATAACCCCTTGGTTTGGGAAGTAACGGGTGGCAGAAGACGAGGTGTGAACCTGTCTCCTGATTTAACACTGCTGTATAAACCTGAAATGGTCCAAATTTTCAATAAGAACCAGTTGACAATACAGTGAAATCTGGTTATTATAATCACAGATAATGTCATCGGTCGGTCCCAACACACTGTTTTATCAATCGTTTAATGTTATCAGCTGGTTATTGCTATCAAAAAGCATTGATCGTAATAACCGGATTCCACTGAATATCAAAACATTTAAATGGCATGGCGACCAAGTGCGATGTATTTTCTAAGCCCCCAACTTCAACTAACCATGACAGATTTTTATAAACATTTTATAATTCTTCAAATGACAACAACTGGGATGTATTATCGTTAACTTACGTAGGAGCTGCTAATTCAACCTGCTCAAGATTTTTTGCTTCCGTATTGGAATCTACAATGGCAAAAAAAGAAAAAAAGTACTTTCCGCTCGACACAAAAGAAAATGTACTGCTTGTATACTAGTTTGAATGACATACATATGATATTAAAAATTGAAAATCATTTTCTTATAAATAGATTTTTTAAGTCTGTGGACTCTCAAGTTTTCCATTGACAATTTCCGGATTTGCCAAAACAAAAACAAAACAGCTGATGCTGAAACTTGTGATTACGTTAAATCTCGTGCATTTTTTCCTAACTGAGTTCAACAGATGGATTTGCATATCCATCATACTGAATTCAATGCAACCTGGTGGTTATAATTTTTTTGTATTCAATACTCGATAAACAACAACAGATGATTGATATATTTTTTCACTGTCTGCAGCTCGATTCTGTGTACGCTTTGCTAAATGCTCTGCGGTTACTTGTGTACGAATGCATGTTATATACATTATGAATTTATCATGTGGAAGTTGTGTTTTTTCTAACAAATTTAGATTAGTTGTGTTATTTTTGCTATAATGCTTTTTTTTTTTAATAATCCTCTGATTGGTAGAATATATGGAATATGGGATATAGAAAAGTTGCATATTGTGAAGTTGATTTTACATTTACAACTGTTTTTACATTTTTATTTTAATTCATGAGTTGTTTATTTTTTATTATTATATTATTATTATTATTATTATTTCATTTGATCTTGTTTATTATTGTAAATGAATGATGATGATGATGATGATAATAAACTAATTCTTCATAATGCACTGCCTGTTAATGATTTTCTAAAATAAAAATTCTATGTACATACAGTATATAGGAATGTATGAATGTAGTAATGTACATGTATAGGATAGGAATATATGTTTCACATATGTACATGTAGTAACGCCTCTATAGAACGCCTGCATTGCCAGTAACTTATACACATTGAAATATGTACAATATACTGCACGATTGGGTACAAAATGGGGGATATGTGCATCGCTTCATATCATAAATGGAAAATCAACTAGATGAGATACGGTCAACAATTTTGTTCAGGAAATTATCGAATGTCCTTGCTTCATTTCATAAGCATCCAGTTGATAACCGAAGTTAGCAGCTGACAACTTATTAGCCAACACTGGTAAATAGTATTTCATATTTTATGTAAATTTGGAAATCTGAAATGTTTTGACAAACAAAAAACGTGGAGCTAATGTGTCAATTTGACCTGCATGTTAATGAAAATGAGGTTGAAATCTTAAGAACTAAGACTAATGAGAAAAGCATAATGCGAAAATGTAACATTACAAGAAATCTTCAATTTATGAAGTTCTATTCTAATATCAGTACTAATATGTAACGAAAAAACTCAGATGCTGGTTGCATGAAGTATGCGATTTTGCTCGATAATGTGCAATATTTCAATTCAAATTTTCTTGGGGGAAATTCCAAAAATGTCAAATTTTCTCAATTTCCAATTGAATTTGAAAAAAAAAACTTCCGACTGTTTGAACCCTTTTGTATTTTCTGCAATTTTGTTATCTACCATATATAGTACTGGATATAGTTTTCCGACTTATGTAAGGTTTTTTCAAACTCAACTCTCGCAACTCTTTCGAATACTTTATATAGTTCAAAGTTTAATACTACACTACAAGTATACAGTAGATTTAAAATACAGTATAGGCTACTGGTAGAGAGGATGCTTAAAGAATGTGTCCACTATAGTTAATCAATGCAATTGATTTTGTAAGTATTTTCAGCAATATGAAGAATTTTTCGACTTTATTACTGCTACAAGTAAATTGCTTCATAGTCCAAATTTATTATGGCTGGACATTGCAAGCCGAAAGCTTTCATAAAATGCTAAAAAACGGACAAGGCCCATCACAGGTTAGTACAGAACATCATAAGTTTTCATCTTATGTATTAAGACTGTTAAAAGAAACGTCAATCAAAGTGAACCTTTCAAAACAGTTGCATCAATCAACGTTCACTATTCGACATCGGCGACAAACCCTACCACTCAACACACAATGTGTCTTTGACGTTGAAAATGCACGAAAGTTGCCAAAATCGCGAAGACAAGCAACATCCACTGTGACGCCAGTTTCGGATACCACACCATTACCTTCAGAAGCTTCTAGTCCACTGGTGGATGAAGAAGACCAACAACCCTTATGCGGCATATGGAACATGCAAAAATCTTCAGCTTGGAAAAGAAGTCGTGCTAGCGACTCTTATTTTGTTGGAGGACCTGCTCTAGATGCTGACAACAATCAACGTAGGAGTTCTTACAAAACAAATACAGGGTGTACATAAATTAGCTTTCCAATTTCGTTTTTTAAAAACAAAGTGGCAACTTCTCATAAGAGAAAGCTCAATGTGTTGCATGATATATTGAGTCAAAATTAGGCACTCAATACAGTGTTGTTTTTCCAAAAGTTAGGCGGTACCGGCTACGCAAGATCAACATTGATACAAATATTCGATAGATTATCGATAAAAGCTCGATAAATTATTCATATAAATTGAAAAAATATCGATGAAATTTAAAGTTAAAGTATACGCATATGCCCTTTTATATGCTGCTGAAAAACAGCACACCGATACAACTGTATAAGTTATAGAGGTACGAGAACCTGTAGGCTATGTCTGATTTTGACTCGATATACAATACGATGCATGAATGAAAAGTCACCATCTTCATAATTACACCTTTTTTACAACACGCACCTACATGTACAAACACGAGCGGAAAAACAACTTTCACATATGGTGAACATAATGTGGAAAACTGTTTCATTCTACCTATCTTTGTTTTTGTGTTATTAAGGAAGGAAACGGGAAAGGTAATTTATGTACATCCTGTACTTTTTCAATCGGTGAGACATTCATCTTCATTAATTTTTATGTTTATTCAGAGGGAAGCTACGCGTTGTTCGATAAGTCAACTTTTTCAAAACCTAGACGAAAAGGAAGACTCTACTCTATCGTTTCTCCAGCGACCGGTCCAGCAGGACTTTGTTTCACATTTTCGTACGCCATGTCGGGTCTAGGAGTTTCATCCGTTCGAGTCAAACTATACTACTTAAACGGCAAGGAAAACAACAATAATACTTCACCCAACTTTCGAATTCTTTGGCAAACCAATGACAGCACTGAAATCAGTGTTTGGAAAACTGCTAATGTGTCGTTCACCATTGACACCGATTTTCGAGTTCCGTACTATATATTCAGTAATCCTAAACGCCAGTTAACTATCTTTACTTAAATTATTTAATCAATTTGCTTATCATTAAAGATTGCGATCGAAGGCGTGACAGCTGCTGATGTCTCCAATGGAGTTGAATACCGTGGCTATATCGCAGTCGACAATACAATTTTCACACCTGGTTACTGTAGTGGTACTTGATCACTCTCGTTATTTATTATAATAATAATAAATCCATTTCTATTTCCTTAACTGATGAGAAATATCACAGGTCATTGCAACTTCGACCTCGATACGTGTGGATGGAGCAATGCGGAAACTCACGATGATTTTGACTGGAGTTTAGGATGGGGTAGTTCTAGTAGCGGAACAGGACCATTAAGAGGACAATCCCTAACTACAGCCGACAATGATAAAGGCAAAAAACAACATATACAATAGAATAATCACACAAAAATAAATAAAAATCTAATAGCTGCATATTTTATTTTGCATAGGTGGTTATCTGTTCATTAATTCTCAGTATCCGAGAAGAACAGGAGACAAAGCAAAGCTCGTCAGTCCACCTTTTGAACCCTCTTTAGGTATACTCAAATAAAACAATACAAGTACGTACTGTATATCATTTTCATTGTTTCAGATGAGCTAATCCCATTTAATCTTTATCAACAGACTCACCCATGTGCTTGAGTTTTTGGATTTCCGAATTCGGTATTGGAATTGGTAACTTGTCCGTTGGGATCTTGGACGAAGCGGACTTTCAAGACACGACCAATTACATCAAACCCACTGTTATATGGTTCTTGACCGAACCTTTGGGGGGTGGGTTTCTTCGAGAAACTTGGTATCCCGCTCAAATGACAATTTCCAGTAGCCAAGTCTTCCGGGTAAGACGTGTCTTTTAAATGAATGAACTTACTTCAAGGACAATCTTTGGAATTCGCTCAATTCCAGGTGATCATCGAAGGTACGGTTGGTCTTCAAGGAAAAGGTAACATTGCGATTGACAGCCTAAGTCTCCAAACAGGATCATGTGCACGTGAGTTGCGATTGAGTTGTTGGTTTTCATGTAATATAATCTCTTAAAACTTTTAGATGTCATTGTTTGCTTTTGTTTAAAGCTTTGCCAGCTTCAGGGGGAGCAAAACTAGGTAAGAAAGTCTTTTAGATTTTCTTTTGAAGAAGGAATATCTTTTGACCACCTTAGTATATTCAACTACAAAAACTGAACATTGAAATACCCTGATTAGGGGAATGTGCCTTTGCCGATGAAAAATGTCACTGGAAGGTAAAAAGTTTACGTCAACCATCTGGAAGTCCCGATCTATGGGCTATGACGTTTGGGAATGATCAGACCACTCAACCTGATGGACACACTAATTTACCAACACCTATGATCGGTAAAGCAAATCTCCATTCGTACTAAATTCGCAATAGAACTTGTAATTTAATTGCAAACCGTTTAACTAGATGGTTACATGCGTTTTGAAACGAATTATTTCCAACACAATCCACTCGATCGATCACGACTTGTGAGTCCTCGTCTTGCAGCGACGAAGGATCCCACGTGCCTCAGTTTCTGGGTTTACATGAGTTCGCCTGTAACGACTGTTAGTGGACTCGGAGCTTTACAAGTAAACCATTACAAGAACCATCGACATATTTTGTGCCAAATTTCTTGTAAGTAAATTGTCACCTTTTATAAGCGATTATGTCAACTAATATAGGTGGTGGTGTTAAATTCAACCAATACCGATTCGTTACCTGCGACCATTTGGCGATTGGAAAATCACCAAGAATCGCGTTGGATCTACAGTCAAGTTGCTCTCGAATCTTCTACACCTTTCAAAGTGAGTGACAAACAAATGTGACAAACTAATAAGTGAAAAACCAATTCGTTTTTACGTGAAGTTTATCATAACTGAAACGTTTTCAATACCTGTATTTTAGATTGCCTTTGAAGGAATTCGTGGTGCTCAAGTATTAGGTTTGATAGCTGTAGACGATGTCGCTCTTTTCACTGTTGGCATTTCTGAAGAGTTGACAATTTCTCCGAATACCATCACCACTCCTATGACATCGTCGGGAACATCTCAAAGCTCGCCACCTTCTCGAAGACGTCAGGCTGACTCGAACACGAGTAATACCCCTTTAGAACCGACAACGACAGAAAGTTCGTCTGGAAGCAGTAGCAGCATTATTTTTGATGGCGGTGATACACCACCACCGCCATTAACAGCTGGCAAATGCAGAAGCAAGTTATAAGAAACAAAATATGAATTGAAGGGCTCGGTGCAGTAATCGGTCAGCTCCAATTTTTTTTTTCCGAACGGTGGTGTCGCTTTTTCACAGAAGAGCTGTTTCATATTATAAGCCTATTTTAGCCAATTGTTTTTGTTTTTTATTTAAATTTTGTTTACCCATCTTTGTTATTATACGTTTTGTCTGTGTTACTTACATGTAATATGAAAAATGGAACTATTTGAGAAAATACCTTGTCTTCCGCCTGAGCCCTTCAATTTCTAAACAGAAAGGCATTTTTCATATCAATTGGTTTTGCTTTTATATATTTATTCATTTTTTAAATTTTTGGACTTGTTTCCATTTTACAGCATTACCAGAACGCGCAGCCGTAATATCTGGAGATTGCGGATTCGAATCCGACTTTTGTCTTTGGATTCCGTCGCAGAAAGACACGGGAGATTTAAGATGGCAACTGGCTGTACCTTCTAAAGCCCCTTCCAATGTCAGAGATCACACTTTCAACATCCCACAAGGTGGTGAATTTCTTAATCTTTGCAAAACGAACATCTCGAACAAAGTCTCAATTTATACCAATTCTATCTTTAGCTGGTTATATCTATTATGACCCTTTTACACCTTCTGGAAATCCAGCTATAACGACGCTGGAAAGTCCTCCTCTGTTAGCGGGACCAGAAGGACTTTGCATGACATTCTGGTACATGATTTATGGCAATGATGTCAGTAAGTAATTACTACGAAATAAAAGCTTAGCACTACTATATGATAGAAGCTTAGCACAATAGTCCGAATCTTTCAAAGATTCAATACTTTGGCGTTACTTTTAGGTACAAGTTTGACTATTTCTCATCAACCATTGAGTTCGGATGAAAGGAAAGATCTTTGGCGAACGAGTCGATCCACTAAAACACCCGAATGGCGTTTTGCACAAGTCACTGTAGGCGAAACGATCGACGAAAGTTTCAAGGTACAGTAAACCAATCTTTGTAAACTTATTGAAGACTTTATGACTTAACTATACAGCAGCAAACAAAAATTTTTCGCGGGTCTGAGGAGGATATTGAATACAAAAAAATATCAACAGAAACTATTAAAATGGGTTATATCCAATTTCGTACTTTGTATGTCACACACAACCAAAACATTGTGCAACCCCAAAGTCTAAAAAAAGTCCTGTGAACTGTCATTTATTGTGTTGAATACACAATGACTTTTTTGATGGATGATGGTATTTCACATATCCGTTTTAGATTCTTATCTCGTTACTATTGTTTGATTTTCTAATGTTTTACATTTAATGTTATAGGTTGTCATTATCTCTGGGGCAAGACTCGCTACGATGGCTATTGATGACATTCGATTTTATCCCAATCATGGACAAAATTCATGTCGAAGTAAGTTATACTGTAATACGATCGCCAATTGAAGATACACTCTTTAAACCGCGTTTATTTACAGAAAAATCGATAAAACAAGGATAAGGAACTCTCACCAGAAAAAACTGAAGTCGGATACAGACAACCGTGTAATTAATACTTATATTTTTATACATACATTCTTATACTGAAATAAACTTTTCCTACTTTAACACAAAAATTCTATATTGTATTATTTTACATAAAAAATAGAAAAACAATTAAACGACAATGCCAATCCGGTCGCCATTGTATACGTTAACAATATTTCATGTCCGAGTTTTTTTATATAAAAAAATTTAGTCATTTCCTCAACACATAAATTACACCTTTAACGAGCAAACCAGACAAAATAATTAAAGAATTTAATCAGCAAAGATAATACACTCCCAGTCGTTTAAGACTTTTCTCCACTTGAGATGTTTTTCCCACTTAAAAACTGAAAGTAGTCTGGTCTTCAAAATTAAATTAAAAAATATTTAAAATTAAATTTCAGTTCAGTCATTTTTCTTAGAGTTAGCTGGTAGACTTACTGGAGATAACAATGGATGTACTTAAGGCTACTGATACTGTAGGTCTACTTCAGATCAGTAAAGAGTGGCAGATTTGAACTTACACAGTACGGTAACTAATCTCTTACTTTTATCAACAGAATGTCGGATTTAATAAAATGATTGAATATCCATCATTCAGATAATAACAATAACAATAATTGCCCTCTCGTCAAATGTGTACAAAAAACAACCCCACATACGTATTCATAGTGGTAAAGGAAATGACACAGAATTATTCATGAGCTCACAATGACAACCATCTATTGTGGTCTACAACTTCACGTGATTCGGTAGCTCTTTCTATTTAGTTGGTTCAAAAAATAGTATATTTTTCATTCGCATCAAAAGCAATTCCGAATCCAACTTAGCATAGTGCGGAAGACGAGGAAAAAATACAGGTTCAACCCAATATGCATATGTTTACTCCTTTGGTCGTCATTGTTTTTTTATTCAACGAAGCAACAGCAAACCACGTATGTTTTACAAATACATTAATATATTCCACGTATTTTTTATTATAATTTTAATGCAACCTCTGTTACATAAAATTTCAGTTTGTTTTCATACTAAATTTGTTGTTGTTTTCTAGTATCTTTCCTGTGAATCAAGTACTAGTCATCTTATTAAAGTGGCTGGAACTTTAATCAGTGAAAGACTACTCGATGGGGACTTGGTAATAATTAATAGCATCAACCAAAAATAATCCATAATTTTAATAAACAAAAATAATAAATAAAATTTACTTGTATATTTATTTTTTATTCGTTAAAGAAAACAGATGTCCTCAAATGTGTCGATTTTTATGCTGGGGTAGGTACAATATTAACGATAACTAAACCACCTGAGATTTTGTTAATCGTTAAATGGTTTGTGCTAATCACAAACACAATCTCATTATTGTCAGCGCAACATCCCAGAAGTTACCTGTTCCAATAACAAGACGTAACTTCACATATAACTAACCACTGTTCCAATAACAATACGTAACTTCCCACATAGCTAACCACAATTTCCCACAACTAACCATAACTTCCCTGACAAATTTCTGGCTAACTAAATAATTACAATTTTCGATACAATGTGTATATCTATTGATTATTATATAGGAAGATGGAAGTGAGTGTCCACTTCTAAGATCGGATGGCGTACCAAACGAGGTAATTATACAGGGTGTCCAAACATAACCTTTACAACTATACCAAATTTAGTACGGTATTAAAGCTGTAAAGATAATTTATGGATACCCTCTATAACTCTATTGGAAATATACATACATTATGCAGGGTTGACTCAAAAGTCGATTACCTTTTAAATGTCACAAAATCCCAATGTAGTGTCCTATTGGATTTTAATTGTATTGTATTTACTTATATTTTAAAATATTTAATATTTTAATGAAAAAAATATTCACAATAAATTTTTTATCAAAATCTACAGGAACGGTTTTAGTAACAGTTTTGTTACTACTATTCTGTTACTACTTACTATTTGTACTAAACTATTTGGTTACAAAAATGATCTTTTCAATTGATTTGTTTCTTATATTTTTTTACAGTTATATTGTTTACAAGCGATACTTTTGTAATTAAGAGTAAATAATCAAATAGACGAAAATAATCGGCACACTTGAAGTCCATTGTATTAACTTATAATACATCTATACCATCCCATTTAATGTATACCATTATTTAATGTTTCTGTGGAGTGACACTTTTGGGTCACCTTGTACTCTGCTCCATAACAATAGAATTTTTGCATCAATTTCTTTTCTCGATAGTTATCAGCATGTGGAGAACTAATGCAGACGGTAAGCTTACTTTGTACAAAAATTATTTTCTCATAATACTGCACTGTACCAGTTGTACGCCTTGTACTGACATTATTAAGCAGAATAAGAGTTATTGTAGCCTAGTTCTAGACCTTCATTTTTAATTAAAACAAAATTTGCGAGAGAAACTGTTAACGTTATTCGTTGTATGATTTAGGCCATTGTACAGTCGGTCAGTTCGGAGGGGATGTTGCCCATCATTCGCGACATGATCGACAATGCTTTAGATCGATCTGGACTTCTGGGTGATTGTGACAGCGCTGAAAAGGACCCCAGCACCGACGAGGTAATCAAAGAGTTGAAAGAAAGTCGAGCCTGTGCCATGAAGTTCGTCCAGGAAATGGCCGACAACAAAATCATCAAGTCGGTACAAGCCGACTCGTCGAGCTTCTGGGAGATGTTCACGCCTTTGACGGAAAAAGTGGAGAAAATGTTCAAGAACAACCAGAATCGACTGATGCAAGGCTTCACCGACACGTGCAAAAAGATCGGAATGACGCAGACCACTGTCGACACCATTGTCACCTGCGCTACCCAGGTTGCCAAATACGTCACGTCTTCAAAATTCACTATATTCCGATAACTAATTCCATATTTGAAACTGTGAAACTGTGTATTGTATAATATACAAAATGAAACCTTAAACCAGCTGATCTACGGTTACGTGATTCCTTGTAAAAAATAATAAAGCATTTTAAACTAACATCTCGTCTTGAAAACGTAATTTTCTCACGGAGTTCGATATCATTAAGCTATACTAGGGTCAACGTTAGTTAATATGTCAAATTAAATTTTTTTGAAAAATTGAAAACTTCACCGGATTTTAAGATGTTCATAGCTACAGAGAGCTTGAAAAAGCAAAAACGTTGATCGACGTATTCTAGGAATAAAAAATTTAATTTGCACCCTACTTTAAAAATGCATAAGATTAATGTATACAGTACAATTCAAATGTTAAGTTATAAAAACAAAACAACAACAAACATATTTGTTGTAACTTTCGATGACGTGTATTAATGTAACAAACTTTAGTTTACGAATGGTCATTGAAAAATCCATTCAAATTTCAATAGAAAACGCAACCATCGGTGTAGGTAGTTTGTTCTCACCGAAACAGAATGTTTAATTCATGTTTTCAAAATATTTTTTCTAGCACTATTTTACATGACACTGAACCCCATGATTCATATAATATTACGCTTAATACTGTATATAAAAAAAAAGTTGACAAAAACATGTTCAAAAGCTTCGTATTTTATAGAAGAGGTTAGTGAGCCAATGGTGAATAAGGCATGAGATTTTTTTAAACTGTGGTTAGGATAATAAACCGAATAGTTTAATCAACCACTGCATGCATTATAACTAAATTCGTTGTAGTGGGTGGGTAGTTAGTATTGTTATGTTATTATTACAATGACGATTATTTTCTAAACTACTAAATTGAAGGGCCTGGTGCAAAAAGGTTGTTAACTAATACAATTTTGAGAAAATCGCTTTTAAAGATCTGAACTTGCATTGCTGTCTATGGGTTACTTCATGCTTCATGCACTATTATATATTTGCATTCCGAGCAGTGTCTGCATTTAGTAGTTCACTATTTGAGCAACAAAAGCTTTCAAATTCTGGATAAAGATGAAACAAAGATTCAATCAAAGAATGGTGTAATCCAGGGAACACATCTATCTTCAATTCTTTTTGCATTTATGTCGAATACTCTATTTGATCTTATATTGTTTGCTTCGCTCAAAATTATGAGTTTGGAAGGTAGAATTGCACGTAACACATTCGCTTCTAGGTCATTTTTGACAAAAAATAGCAAAAATGTTACTTCCAGGACTTTCAATTATCACATGACGTTTATTTGGTTTTGTCCCTGGACCTGACCATTTTTTTTTGCCAACAGTGTACACTAAACATAAATGGTTTTTAGTTTTAAATAGTAACGTATTCGAGTTCAAGACCAAAAAAAATTAATTCATCACGTGATCATTATTGAAAAATTCAAAATCGTGTTACAAATCGAATGACAGAATTGACATTTTGTAATGTTTGTGGCTTATTGAGAGCAAATCCAATGAGTCAATCATGTTGTTCAATAAATACATTTAGACAATTTCTAAACGGAACATCTATAAGTTTATTATGTACAGTATTCTTCCAACTCATTGCATGGTTTCAACCGCAACTTGCAACAAACAGCTGATTAGCATAACAGCCATTTTGATTTTGACGTCTAAATTCTACTAAGCAAGGTTAATTTCATTAATTTTCGACAACCGTGTGAAGGAGGTTGGTTGAACCAACAACGAGATCTAACTTACTAATCACGTTACAGTGCTACCGAACACCTGTGACGTTTAGCCAATGACATATTTCCAGTTGGAATTGAAGGGTTCAAAACGTCATAGGGAAAAGTAACACCAAGATGAAAAGATAACTTGAATCAGTGGGACAAAAATTAAAAAGTACGAAAACATAATTCAAAACCAAATAAAATTCAAAAAAATAAAATAAAAACTTCCCCAACCAAATTCCTGTTTGCGCGAATGTTTGACGTTGTAAGTCCCAACACAAACAAATTTGGTTATCAAAGAACAACTTTTGACTCGGGAACAATCGAAACACCCCCATAAAGGAAGTTACATGCATGCTTAGAAATAAAGCCAGCCAGTACATATGGTAATGAACGAAACAATAAAAAACACGAAATAATAGCCACATCAACAACAAGTAGCCCTGTTTTCACCAAAGATTAAAAATGAAAATAAAAAACTAATCCATTTGAACCAATGAAAATCGAGCACAACAGAGTCTGGTATATAAATTCGAGTGAACTTTCTTGTCATTCACTATTACGCTCACATTGTTGGTTAGCCGACTACTCCACTAAAGAACTCCCGATTTTCCATAGATTACCTTTTGGAAACAAAAACCATGAAGCTCGCTATTTTTGCCGTTCTCAGTGCTTTGGCGGTTTGCATTTCTGCAGAATATGTAAGTTGTTGTTTTTAAGCTGAACTAAACACTCGATGGAGAGATTGACGTGTATCACCGGCTAAGCAAAGACATTCTAATCCGCAGAACACAGAGGGATGCAAGAAATTTATCACCACATTGATTGACCTTGGATGTGAAAAATGCGAAGGACAGGGTGTAAGAAAGCTTTCAATCTCAAATTTAACTTTCTGGACAAACAAACATTTTACAAAATGTCACTTTTCTATATGTATCGCTAGGTCGAGACTTGTAAAAAGTGCGTTAAAGACGGAACCACAGGAGGTGTAAGTGTTTGAATGGAAAGAATTCAAAAGCTTGTTGTTAGTAAGGCTAAACTTATGTGTTCTAATTTTTTAATAGAAAATGGACGTTACCTCATGCAAAGGAGGCATTCCAGATAAAGTAAGCTTAAACTGAAAAATAAATTAATTCAATTTAATCATCAACCAATCAACAACCAAAATACTAAATTATGTTGTTTTGTTTTTTTTTTCATTTTACATAGCATCACCCATGTTTTGACCTTGCTGTAAGTAACCTAACTGATATTTCAAAGTAGACACAATGCACCTTACTATAAAGTTGAAAGTATCTGCTTTATTTATCTCAATACGTAATTGCGTGATACCCATACAGTGTGTGTACAGGAAAAGCAAAAAAAGACCAATAGAAAGTGTTGTTTTTCTAGCCTTTGATCGAGGGATTCGACGCCGCTAAACTGGGCGCTCAAGGACACAAATGCATGGCAGTGGACATTTGCGCCAAAATGGAAGAAATGTCCGGACAACTCCGAGATTACGCTAGCCAAGCGGAAGAATCCGCTGGTTCAGTTTCAATTGACGAATCTTGCAAGAGTGGTGCTGATGAGCAATCGCAGAGAGCGCTGAAAAGTACCCAAGCTCTGCAAGACCAAATCAAGAAAGTGGCAAAGAACAACATGACCAACATGTGCAACAACTTGAAGAAAGTAAGTTCCAATCAGGTTATCTACTGAGACTATTCACTGGGCAGCGACTAAACACTCGATGAACATCGTCAAACGCTGTGTTCACTACATTAGCTCTAATATGCTTAACGTTCAGGGTGAAGAAACAAAAGAAGATATTATTTTAATGCCTACTCTTTCCTTTGTAGGCAATCAAAGAGATGTTCGAACTTGCTGACAAAGAATTGGACCATATGGTTTCTTGCGCCTCCTCCTTCTGCCCCGCTTCGTCGTAGTAGGTGTACTCGCAATACGCGTAAGTTGTAGCGAACAAACAGTAACAAAAAAAATAATATAAATTCTGAAAAACTGTTATAAGTAGAAACCTTACAACAAAACATTTAAAACAACTCTAGTAAGAAAAAAAAAACAGAAAAATAAAATAAACAAATTCACCTAACTATAAATGTTTCCGTCATTTCAGGTTCTCTCAAGTTCCTATCTACAAAGTTACAAAAAAAAGTTCAAAACCTAATAACTTCACACTTGACAAGTAAAAATTGAGTTGTTCGCAAATGTTTCGCCTTTGAGAAATAAAGTTTCTTTGTTGAAAAGTCACTGCAATATTTCATGTTACTTGTTATCACCATTAGCCTACATACATACAAGAAACAGAATTTATCATACACATAATTAGATTTACCACGAAATGACAATTGATGGAACATCACTTAAAAGGTCTCAAGACAGACACCTTAAAAGCCCCTTATCATACGCAATTTTTAGTGTAGCAGGTCAAGCCATTTGTGCCGCAGCTAGTTGCCAAACCATTTTCCATTGGTTGGGCAAGAAACTGACGTCACAGTGGTTTACAAATTGCTCGACTTTCTACATTAAAAACTGCGTACAAATCTACAATAAAAACTTTATGATTATCATTTATCAAGATATTATTTAAAAGTTTGTTTGTAACTTTAACAAAGAAAACATTTTTCATCTTTTTGTCCTTTTTTGCTGGAAAAAAGTTCTCGCTTCGATTATCAACCAACTGAAAAAAATTTGACGGACGACGTTACCGTCCGATTTATGTTTAATTGTGAAACGTCGTCTGTCCGAATTTTTGGTCCGGATTTTCAAAAAATCGTGCGAATGCAATTTGCCGGACGGAAAATTCTAATTGTGCAATAACCTTCGCATAATTTTGAGCAAAACAACGATATGTGCGAAGATATTAGTGCAAGAAGTGTGAAATAGCTCATAGAGAGCAAGGTAAGTTCAGATCTTAAATGTGTTTTCCTCGAAATTGTAAAAATGTTACCCTTTTACAATACACCCTTCAAAGTGGCATTCCGCTTTTATTCGAATAATAACCACGGTTATCATTTCAAATGTAGGGTTTTCCCCCTGCAGTTATTACTCGAGGGCGGTTATTATTCGAATTAAACCGTTAACTAGGTTAATTTTTCAAATTTTTTGAGAACCAATTGCATTACTGTGTTTTACGTGACAAGACCTGCAAAGTTTGGGCCATTTCCAGGCAATTCAAAAATCAATGAATAAATTTTCCACTTGCAAAACAAAAATGCTTCATTAATGAATCATGTTTGTAACTTCAACTTAGAAACACATGTAAAAAATCTTATGTGCGATTGAATGAGATTGTTATTTAAAGCTCCGTATATCTTATACAACACAGTACGTTTCAGGATTTATTTGGTTGATGATTTGGCTTTGAATTCCCAAATGTATACTCGACCAATTTGCTCCTCCACCTATTTTTTGTGGCATTTGAAAAGAACATTCTTCCAGATAACAAACAAGATTCAGAAGAACTTGAAATTAAGCAAGTGACAGTTCATAGACCACGGTGATGAGCTGGATCAAAGAACGGCTTGCAATGCAAGGGATGAAAAATTTGGTTCCACTTTACAGTATTAGACACAACGTGATGCGTATTTTATTATAATAGGTTACACTATTTTAATCTTTAATTGTAGAATTTATATTTTAAATAAACTAATACTGACAAATTTCTATACTGACATGCTATTCAGTGGAATTATCTTAGTTCATAATTATCATGCATTTATTACCCCTTCACATCATGAGTTTTTTATAAAAAGGTATCCTGTAGATTTTTTCCAAAACTAGATTATGTTACCCTTACATATAAGAACTTTATCTTGACCGACTGATAGCAATTTGTATATTGTTTTTTGTTTTTACAAATTTTGACAAAAAACTTTTCAAACATGTGAACTGTTGTTAATCTATTTGTTTATTATTGTCTTTTTTTTTGTACTTTGTTCCTATGGATCGAAAAATAAATAACATAATATAACATAACATGCATCTTTAAATTCGTATTGAAATTAACCATGCAACAACTGAAATAACTCCACCTAATAACATGGGTGACTTGCAGAGAAGCTATTGTGGGCACAGGGTTCATTTTACTGCCTATTGTTGTATCAATTTTTAATCCGGTTGCATTGTTGGAAATAAATTTTTAAAAAAGTGAATTCTGACGAAATGGGCTCATGATTCCATCTGACTCTTATGACTTGGTAGCTACGACTCATGATAATAGTGGGATTGTCTGAAAATGGATTTCAAGGTCAATGAAATAGCATCATTGGAATCATATGCCAACAATGTTCGTCTAAAACATTTGTTCGTCACATGCTTTGTTTTCATAATATTTGAGTGTGTCACGTTAGATGACTCAACCTGTATGGGGTGACAGACTGGAAAATCTATAAGTGAAGGGCATGTAATGAAACATTTTTTTGTACACTATAGTCCGGAAATACTTCCTTAATAAGATACAACTAAATTGTGGAACCCATATACAGTACGTACTCTCAATGTGAAATGTTACGTGTTGGTTTAGTTCCAGCTGTTATAATGAGTATTCTTATCGAAACAATGTATTACTACCAATACGTAAAAAAATGTCCGTAATTTCGTGGTATCTCGTTACGGAAGTATTTCCGGACTATATTTTAAGATGCCTTAAAATATAGTCCCTCAAGGGGCTAAAAGAGGCTAAATTATAGACCCTTAAGAACATTGCATGCCCTTCATCACCTCTAAAATTTAACAACAGTGATTCTGGAATCACCTTGTATATTGAATATGATTATTGTCAAATTAAATTAACTAGCATCATTGAAATTTAAAATTCTATAAGCTGTCCTAACAACAAAAATGAAAATCGAACAGGTGAAGCCAGGGTGTATTGAATGTTCGTGATACGAAGAACATGGAGACAATAGTTTAATCTACTTCTCTATACAGAAAAGCTACTCTCTTCAATTACATCTCAAACGAGCGCTTTCAAGAGTAACATTACTTCTCATACAACGAGCCAAACTCCAAAAACAAGCAGTGTACAGTGACACACTAAAAAGTCGGTCGTTTCTCAGTTGACAACTCTTGTAATGATTGTGTGTCTGTGCACAATTTTCATCCAATAGATTTTCTATTTTTTACCCCCCCCCAAAAAATAACTATAGGCTAAACTAACTAATAACTATACCTCCAAAGTTTGACATTGTATACCAAGAAAAATCTCTGGGATACTTTGGGATGTATTTGTCGCCTTTCGTTGGATGTCAAAAATATCTTAAAATCTTGGTCATTTCTTGCCAGTTTTTATTTTTGAGAAATGCCAGCAATTACAAGGAGCCAAGTCAGGCGAATAGAGCGCATGACCCAATCTAGTAATTGATTTCTACCGTAAAACAATACAGCCAATAATGAGTGAGCAGTTGCAGTTGCAAAAACAATACAAGTGTGCTCAGCGTAAATATGAGTGATACAAATTTAGAGTAGCATTCTGCAAGTCATGATGTTGGTAGTGTCCAGGACGAGAACTTCATTTAAAACATGTGTAAAACATGTGTCATAAAACTTCATAGTGGCATTTTAATCAAATGAAACTTTCAAAAATCCAAATCTTGTTTCAATTAAAACCGTGCATGGCATGGGGCTACTTCTAGTATAGAATAAAATGTTGTTCATACAATAATTTCTCATAACAAACGAAGGTCGTGTCTACACCAATTAAACACGCTGCATGACTTTCGACCGTAGTTCGAAAATCGAATAAAAACGAAAGGAAGAAATTTATGGATTTTTTTACTGGGTGATAAAAAACGCTAAAATTCGATCAATTCGGAATTTCACAAACTCTCGATTCGGGATTAGCCACAAATTTGTTGAAAGCCACATAATCTTGATTATAAAAGAAGCTTTGTGTTGCAAACAACTTGCAACACGTCCAGAGAGGAAGTTCCATTCATGCTTTGACATAAAGCCAACAAGTGATACTCGAATTCAAAAGATAACCAAAAAAAATGCGACAATCTTGTCAATAATAGCCACACGAACAACAAACCGCCTTCTGTTTTCACCTAGACTGAATATTTAAATAATATATAAGCCTACTCATTTAAACCAATGAAAATCAAGCAAAACAGCTATCGTTCTATTTTTGCGTGAACCTTTGGAGTGAACCAGTCTTTTTCAACTACAATCATTTGGTTAGCTACTCATAGTCTACTAAAAAGTTCCAACTAGCCAAAGATTGTCTTTTAAATATAAAGCCATGAAAATCGCCATTCTTGTTGTTTTCAGTGCTTTAGTGGTCTGCATTCCAGCCGAATATGTAAGTTCTGTTTTCAAACTGAATTAACACCTGGAGAGGAGATGTCACCTAGCCAAAAAATATTTTCATTTTAACCATCAGGTCGTCTCAGGGTGCAGGGATTTTGTCACCACCCTCATTGATCTTGGATGTGAAAAATGTGAGGGACAAAATGTAGGAATAGTTTCCATTTATCAAATGAACAGTAAGTTTATAAACACTTTTACATAAAGTTTTATCTATCGGTAGGTTGAGGATTGCAAAACGTGTGTCAAAGATGGAATCACAGGAGGTGTAAGTTTCAGAACGGCAAGAAATTAACGAAAAAACAAGGTTATATGTTTCTTAGGCTTAAAAGCCTAAGCATATTAACAAACATATTTTAGGTTCAAGGCCTAAAATAATCAAGAATGGTTATTTTAAATATAGAAAATGGATGTTAGCATGTGCAAAGAAAAGGTTCCAGTGAAAGTAAGTCAACGAAAAACGTATTTTCTTGTCAAACCAATTCGCTATCGACATAAACGATTGTATTTCTGTTTCATGTTTATGCAGTTTCACAAGTGTTTCCAACTCATGGTAAGTATTTAAAACAAGTATTTTTTGTTAACAAACTTCAACTATGCCTCACCAAACTGGACCCACGATCTCGACACTGCACTATATCCGTTTACAAGGTGTTTGGGAAGAATGTACTGTAACTTTTTTTCCTTCAAATATATGGTAGGGTACAGTATGTCGTTTGATCTACTTGATAAATATACGATGACTTGACTATGTGTAAATGGTAGTGTAACAATGGGAGAATTACTTACCATCACATAAAGTGTTGAAAGTTTCCACCATCCTGCGAAGTATAGTGCAAAAGCGAAAGTGCGAAAATGCTGTCTATCTATATCATTTGGATGAAGCCCCATGCTGCGCCGCGAACTTAAGTGAGCTAACACGAGTAAATGTTATAGATTTCCTATAGTTTTTCCTTTAAAGGGAAAGTCGATAAACCGCAGAAGAACCCGTCCGAGACCACCACGACGCCTTGTGCAAAAAAAAAAAAACTCCTATATTTTACGCACTATTTGAGTGAAATTTCCTTCTATTTTTAAACACCAACATTGTTTCGATGATATAAAACCAATTGAAAAGTGGTACATTCTTCGCAAACCTTTTGTAGTTACAATACAGTAAAAACTGTGTTCTCTATTTACGTTATTCTCTAGTTATGTGATATTCATAAATTATTTTCATGTTTGTTTGTCAGTCTGCAACGGAAAACAAAGGCACCGATAATAATTGATGTTCGTATCGTACTTAACTAACAACAATTTATACACTCATTTCAAGTGTACATTTCAAAAACTAGTTTTGCCTGATGTTTGCTCAAACAAACAGTTAAGATATATTATATTGGAGCATTGTTCTAGAAAAACAGCAAACTAATCCAGTATCAAATTTTCACGTTTTTTCGAAACACCAAACAGACAAACACAAAAAATAATTTCATTTCTATAAATACTACGGTATAAAGGAAACCCACATTCCCTCACTGTTGATTTTTTAGCCTTTGATCGAAGGTTTCGACGTCGTTAAACTTGGAGTTCATGCCGACAGATGCTTAAACGTCGACGTTTGCGCTAAAATGGGCGAAATAGCTGGAAACCTTCGAGAGTACGCTAACCAAGTGGAAGAACTCGTCGATAGTATAACCGTTGATGAGACTTGCAAGAGTGAAGCTAGCGATCAATTGAAACGAGCGATGAAAAGCACCAAATCTCTGCAAAGTGTATTGAAAAGTGCGACGTACAAATACGGAATGATGGCCATAAGTAGTCTATTTGAAGTAAGTTGCAATGACCCAAGCCTTTTATCCTCAAGCTTCGGTCTTGTCAGAGATCACAGGTTACTTCAGGTGTGGTTGAATTTCAACACTTATCATCGTTACCAACAATAATAAGTGAAAATTGAGTGCGAATTTTGATGTTGGGATTTAACCACATCTGAAATAATAATCAATCACTCCACACAGTTTTGGTAATACGATTAAGAAATCTGTTAGTGGTGACAGCAAACACTTGATGGACTGCTCACTACATTAGCTCTAACACTGTTCACATGAGGGGAAAAAAAAGGATGTGGTCTATACAGGGTGTTTCAGAACCTCGTTTACAACTGTATGTTGATGAGCTCCACCACACAGGCGGCTGGCTCACCATACAAATAAGGGCAAGATTTGAGAATCTGCACCACGCGACTCGATTTTTTTCGGAACATTTCGCATAGAAAAAAGTTGCTTCTCCTTTTGGACTTCCCACATGCCCTGAAAATTTGCAAATGATGCCCTAAAAATCTTATTATTTGTGACTCTTTTTCTTTTCTAGGCAATCCAAGAAATGTTCGACCTAACTGACGATCATGTGCACGATATGACCATCTGTCTTGCTTCTCTCTTTGGACAGTAGATAACACCTTTGTCATAAAAGCATCTTTGCCATGGATTGTTTGTCATTGTATGGATTGTTAGTGTTAGTTAAATGAATAAATAAAAATAAATTTATATGTATAAGTTTTGCTAATGGGAGTCCGTTCGTCGTTAGGTGGTCGCAACTTTTGTTTACTTTTAAATTATAGAAACTTTTGGAGTAAAATATATTTATAAATATACCGAAAATGATAAAATATTTGAAATTTGTACTAGAATCTTCTCTGGCTAGGTGATTGTGAAAAAAAGGTATAAACGCCATACCAATTGAATCATGATGACATTAAAAACAAACAATTTAAGTGTTAAAATACATTAAACAAAGAAAAAAAAAGATTTTTTGACATTTTAAAAGAAAAAACTTTCTTTTTACAACCTTTTATTTAACTTGACTGGTCGTTAAAAATGTTTGCAGATGTTTAAAATTTTGAAGTTCGTTTTT
>JAQIWH010000625.1:0-44082 GCA_034695005.1 Cryptops parisi | reverse complement strand
GCGTAAAAAATTTGTAATGGAATGGTATGGACTGAGGTTAAATAAAATTCTTATAATTCTATTGTAGGATACTTTTAGACGTTTTATCCTAAATTTTGGGGCGTCTGCCCAAAGGGAAATGCCATATATAATAATGGGGTCGTTGGGGTGTATATTGGGGTGTATATTGGGGTCGTTAAGTAATTGGAGTGATTACATTTACTCGCATTCGCTCATTCACTATATCATTTACTATCAAGTACTAGGTCATTTTCAAAATATTCTTAATTTTGCTTATTAAAACATCACGTCTGTGAAGTGAAGTCTGTTAGTTGTTTATTGGGTGTTTTTTTTAATATAATTTGTTATTAGCATTAAGCCCCGTGCTGGGCACGGGTATCCTTGTGCTTCTCATGGTAAGGCTAGAAAACAACAGATTCACTAAACCATTTCAACTATTATTTTTCCTTCGATCTATAATGATCTGTATCCATACAGTTCCACTGATCATTTTAAATTAAAGTGAACAATAACATTGAAAACATACTAGTGGCAGCGCAAATTTTATGTTCGTAACCCTTTCAACTTTGTAACCCTTACAGTTTCTCCGTAACGATGAATAACACTATCCAACTAACAGTAAATTTTTTTTTATATAATTGTCACACCTCCCCTGATGACAATATCCGATCGCCAAAGTTTTTGCACGTCTCTTCAGGATACAATCTTTCACCCTGTCAACTATCAGCTTTGTAATCCTTACAGTTTTCCGGCACTAATGAACAACACAAAAACCACTATATACCATTACATCCGCTGTTATATAATAATAAGATTATTATTGTATTCAAGTTACCAATTCGTCTCTTAATTTAATACTTTGTTGTTGTTGTTGTTTCTTAATTAAAAAATATACGTTTTAGGTTTTTATCTGATCAGTTTTCTACCCTACCTTGTTCATTTCCTTTGTTGTTTGGTTTCGCGAAGGCAATCGGTTAGGAACTTTGTTTTTTTCTTCTTTTCGTTGTTCCATTGCTTTTTTTTTTTGGCTTTTTTATATTCTTTTTCTTATTTTTTTTCTTTCGTTGTGGAGGAATTGGACAGTCGAAGAAAGGAGACGAATTGGAAACTTTTCATGATTGCCGAAAAGAGAAAGAAAGAGAAAAAAGAATGAGAGAGAGAGAGAAGTTTCACGAAATAGAGATGTTGCCATTTTCTTAAAGAGTTGGGACTATTGTGACGATCGTAAAACCGAGAGGAAGCAGCTGTCTCCGTGATGGCCAATCCGTTTTGTGCCTTCGAATCCGAATGAGACAAGCGTTAAATATTTGAGCATAAAGCATCATCAGCACGCGTTACGTTCGAAACCACGCCATCAACCAATAGAAAGAACGAAACATGAGAAACGAGAGGTGACGAAAATCTACTACTATCTCCACATCGGAAAAGTAGAATGAAGAAGAAAAAAAGTGAAAAATAAAGAAAGAAAAAATATTTTTAAAAATAACATTTGATTGGAAAAGTGGTATTCCGATCACGTACTTGTGTTTCTCTCCAACCCGCTTTTCCATACTTTTCCAGGGCGCAGGTGTTGTTAATTTGCATCTCCTCATCTTTCGCCTCCCAACACCCGAAAATCGTCGTTGCAGATTGGCATCAGCTAACTCATTAGTTTGTCGACAACAGCGAAAGGCTTTCGTTTGCTGCAATAATAACGGTGATGATGACAAAGGAGAATGAGGTAATCGGTCAACATGCCAAAAATGTATCTCACAGCACCACCACCACTATCATCATCATCATCATCATCGTGATGATTTCTAAAGGAAAAAGAAAGGCTGTGGTAATTGGTAGGACGAGAATGGACCGTTTGCTCCTTTCGTGGCAATTCCTACTTTTACTCCACCTTTTCACCCAACTTCCATTATCATCCTCGTGATCATTGGTCGTTGTCCCGAACGTCGTCGTCGTCGTTGCTACAATCAGCTTGCAACGCGCGTGTAAAGTTTGCTTGATCGCCTGTTCTCTTTTCTACTCTCACCTATATAGGAGGCTACAGATGGTTCGAAAAACCACCTGAGTCAGCCTAAAAGCTTAACTGAGCGTGTCGACTTACGTGATTGCCAAAATACAAGAATTGCCAAATAGACTTTCACATTTAGTTCCTCCATCGTTACAATTTGTTTCATTGACTTTCCATCACTTATAGTGGCTTAAAGTTATTCCTTAATGACTTATTCTCATTTCACGTTTTCAACACTACTTTTATCACACTTTCGGATGATACTGCAGTTGCAAATTTTTTTTTCTATTATTATACGTGATAATAAAATGAGGAATTGGATGCAGGAACGATAATACTTGAATAGTGTGTAAGTCCCATGATCCTCGAGTTTCTTCCCCCACCTGCTCTTCGAATACGTTTCCATTTTTTTCTTCTTATCCAGTCCTTTTTCCTGTTCCTCATATGACTTTTCCGAAATAGAATTCTCTTTTCTTCTCATCTGTCTGTCTGCCTGTCCTTTCCACTCTTCTCTAACAACTTCTTTAGGAGGGGGGAAAGCTAGTCGTGGATTCGTTTCATCCTTAACCGTCTCCTAGCAACATGGCGCTCATCTTCACAACCCAAAATCATTTCAACAGGCAGTCCTGGCTTTTATACACTTAGAAGATGGTGAGATAGGAATAAGAAGACACCTACTAATGTAGAATTTCATCTTTTTTTTTGCGATAATCGTAGTTAAAGAAAGAGTTGAACAAACGCTTTACGGTTGTAGCAGCGTGTCAAAATGTAAACAATATTAATAGCATCAAAATTCATATAAAGGAAAATCTACTACTATTTTGTATACTGTAACTAGTAAATAGCCCATCAAAAATGACGGGAACGTTTTATTTTTTCATTTTTTGGTATTATTATGTATTATAATAATTATTGTTTTAACTCATTTTGCTTCGTTACAGTTATTTATTGTTTTATCATATTTTGTTTCGCATCATTCGTTACAGTTAGAATATCGATTTTGGTATTTTCACACACGGTGCCGCTTTCATAGCTGGTGAGGAGGAGGGCTCTAGTCTTTTATAATTAGAGATTTTCTTTGTAAGTGCGTACATGTGCATGTGTGTATGAAATACACAGATACAAAAATATACTGAAACAGACTGGAAATTATTATAATGTTTAACTTGTATACATATTGGACGTTAATTCGCTTTAATCCGAATTAAAAAAATAATAATAAAATAAACTTTTTGCACGAATTAAGCACTTTATAAGGTACTAGCTTATTTTCCCTTATAGCTTATAGCCCTTCATCAATGATGGATGCTAGTCAAAAAACTATATTTAATTTATTTATTTAAATGGTTAATCTGTGTATTTATTAGTGAAGCGAATTACTGAGACTTCAGCTTTGAAAGTTTTATGCCATTTTATTTTTGATGATGTGTTATTTGTTTACAGCACTTTGTTTTATCTAGTTTTTATGTAGTGTGTTTAGTTTTGTACATAGCCTATATCTCGCATGTTCGAGGTTTTTTCAATTATGTCACTATGGGACGAAAACTTAGAAATAAAATGATTTTTTAAAAATCATCAAAAAAGAAGGTTTCACTTTCCAAAACATGTTCGGTTTTTGAAAAATCATCAAAAATAAAATGGCATAAAACCTGTAGTCTCAGTAATTCAATCCACTATTGACACAAATTGCTATTCAAAACTCCGTTCATCATTTTTAACGATCGGGAACTATCACCATATATACCATAAATAATTTTATTAGAATTACAGTCGAGACTCATACAACGAGTTTAAATACTTGCTTTATTTAAACTCATTGTATGAGTCTCGACTGTAATTCTATTAAAATTATTTATTGGAAAATTTTTCATAGTTTTCAACTACCACTGAAACACGTATATAAGACCATTTACATAGACAGATAGGTTGACTCGGTTTAAGACTCGTTCAATAACATGTAGGCTGTTTTCGAGCGCAAATACGTGGCCTCGGTCGAAACAGGATAACGATTTCCAATTTTGTGTGTGAACACTGAGAAGAAGAAAAAAATAAGAAACACGAAAAAGGAAAATGCTTGAGAAACTTCATTTTGATCAAGGTATTCGTTTGCAGATTTCTTCCGCATGGCATAACATGGCGTTAGTTAGGCTCGTTCTGCATTTCTTCGTATTGCGCTGCTGCCGAAGAGGCTATCAACTCATCCGATATCCCATTTCCTCTCAAGAAGATGGCTCGATTTTCTTCACTGAACCCGCTTCTTCTAGGTTGTCGAGGTTGATTTATGTCAGACGAAAGTTATAGAGGGTTGTCGCGTTCCACTTCTTGTACGGACGTATTTTCTCTTTCACAGTCTCTGAGCAACTACATTCCCCTCAAAAAAAGTAGATAAAAAATATATAGTGTGTAATCATAAAATTGGAAAGGCATCAAATTTTAAGACTTGAAGAAAATGTTTTTTTTTTTTTTTTTTAATATCTTAAAGTTAGATGTAATCTATTGAAATACGATGTTGCAGTAAAAAAATACGGACATTTTGTTGGATTCGTTAGAAATTCTATCTTTACATTTATATTTTTACAATATACTGCAATTTCTGCGTACAAGATTTTGTTTTTTCATTTATGATGATAACTGATATGCGTATAGATGGATATTTACCATATTTTCAATAATACTTGATAAGTAAGATAACAGTTCATATTTCTCATTCCACTTTATGATAAAGACGATATGTTCACGCAGGATTTCCTCTATTTATGTGAGATCGTTATATGTGATTTGAGTATTATGTGACGAAAGAAATCTTTCAGATGTTCGTTAGATGCATGTGAGAAAGTTTTTGCTTTTGTGCTATTTTGTGTTGTGATGCAGAATAACTAAACGGATTTGCTGTTGCAGTTTCGTTACTTTACGAGAATTTCAATATTGTATACGATTTTTGATTTATTCGAATGTTTCGAAAAACTCAATTCTCGCATAAATCGAAGACTTTCTACATACAGTAATTGTTTGATTAGCTCGAACGGATTGTCATTGAGTAGAGTTTTCTCAATTTGTTTAATCGGTTTTGCGTTCTGGTAAAATAATAACAGTACCAACGATCCAATAACAATTGTTATGATAATAATTGAGGAGTTGGGTGGAATAACGGTGTTACTCAAAAAATGTAGTTTTGCGTAAAAGGGCAAAAACACCTTCAAATTTAAGATTTAAAAAACAAAAATCCTGTCAACTGTGTATTTATAGAAGAATTGAACTAGTTTTGCGATAAATCCGTTAACTTTAGTTGACAGGCCTCAAGTTACGAGCTAATTTAAAAAATGCAATTATGCCGTTATTCTAAATATCGGGTTACATATAGATTCAACTGCCCTTTTCCGTACGCAAACTCACCGTTATGTGCACACAAACACATTGCAAAACAATTTGTATCCACTTCAAAAAAACTTTAAACAAACATATTTTATTTAAATAATGTTAACCATACATTTTTCATATTTCACACTTACTATCTTATACACTACTTATCATGTCGTAACCTATTTAGTTTTGCATTGCATTGAACAATAACTTAGTTGTTTGTTTCCTTTTTTTTCTCTCTTTTTCAATTCTGTTTGTTTTCAATTTTGTAAGATCCCGATGGGATGTAAAAAAAAAAATAAATAAATAAATAAATAAATAAATAAATAAATAAATAAATAAATAAATAAATAAAATATGCAACTCAATGTCTTTATGCTGTAGATTAGTTTAAAACGATTCAATATATGCATTTTAAGAACTGGTAACGCCTCATCGTTGACCATTTTAAAATACTTAATGTTAAATGGGAGTTCCATTATTAAAGTTAGATGAGATATTTATGCCATTATTGCTTATGCTAGTGCACATAAAAAAAATTAAGAGAAAAAAATCGTTTCTTTAGTTATCGCATGAGGAAGCGAAACAAGATTTCGTTTTGCCTATGGACGAAAATTATAAGTGAAAAAGCAATGGAAGGAATTTTCCTTCTTTCATTGTCCCAGTGTCAACGTTGAGTGGCTATACTTGAAAGTTGAAGATAGTAGGCGAATAGTATGGGGGTAGGAAACTGGGGGGAAGAGAGAGAGTGTGTGTGTGTGTGTGCGTGTGTGTGTATGTGTGTGTGTGTGTGTGTGTGTTTGTGTGTGTGTGTGTGTGTGTGTGTGTGTGTGTGTGTGTGTGTGTGTAATAAGTTTTTCTTTTCATCGCCAGGTGGCACTCGGCCTCTTTCTACATTTCGTCCGCAAATCCTTCCTTTTGCTTTTTCGACGATCTAGTGTCAGTCATCGTTGATAGGGAATGCTGGAAAGTCGCCAGGTGGCTGCTGTTCGCCGCCTTTTTCGCTCGTTTCCAACAACCGAAGCACAAAGATGGGGGGGGGGGGGCAGAAAGGGAATGAAAGGGGGTGGGAGAGTGTTGGAATACTGCTACTGCACTTTGCCGATCTGGGGAAAAACAATTTGAGGTGCCGGAAGTTGTCGCTTTGGCTTTCCTGTACGAAGGAGAGCAGAAGAAAGAGAAGGCAACATAACACTTCCGTTGCCTTTCGCTACCGTCAACACCGCTATGCACAGAGAACTTTCAGGATTATACATTTTGCTCTTCAATTTGAAAAACATGGGTTTCTTTGATGTCTTTTTAAATCCTCACTGTTCGATAACGGATAGACAAAAGCTTGTGTAGTTTTGTATGATTCTTTTTTTTTGCTTTGTGCCAGTTTGAATACTGCGCGTTGGAAGCTATCATCATTTCTCTACCTTTCTAGTATTTTTCCAGAAGATTTCTAAAACTGCTGAACAGTAGTTATGTGCATTAGGTATGCGAGACGTGTTTGAGAAGGTGTGTGTAGACGAGGGGAGACGGAAAAGAATTGAACTTGCAACGATAGTTTTTTTGGAATAGAACGAAAAGTAAAAGAATATGGGCTCTTTCACAAGACGCCAACCTCACGCTGTTGACAATAGACAAAAAGTTTAAAAATGGTGCACATCTCACAAAACCGTGGGAGGTTAAACGACGAATAGGGAAATTGAAAACGTCAAGAGTCATTCGACTAATGCAAGCGGTAAACTCTTGCTTCGGAAGTTAAGGCGAGGAAATTCAATGAAAAGCGATGGACCCCTACGTGCAATCCAATCAGAAGCGATGCTGCGGGTCTCGCCTTTTGCCACACTTGTAGCCAGAGTGAGAGAGAGAGAGAAAAGAGAACTCCTTCCCAACCAAAAAATCATCATTGTTACTTACTTTCCAACCCACCATCATAATATATATTCACATTTGTGTGAAGGAATTAAATGAGCTGCAGGGGAGAATGAAAAGAGGAAATTGCCTTCTGGCCTTTTTTCAATTGGCGTTCATCTTCACCGATTTCTCTTCTGTATTTAAGAGGTTTCTGGTTTGGGTTTACTTTATTTTTTTTTTAAACGGACAAACTCACAAAAACCAAAGATCTGTATGTGGATGTGCTGATAGGTTTGTTCGGAAAGAGCTTTTAAAACCTAAGTAAATTGAGACGTACCGCGGTTTGAGAAGTGAAAGAGGACAACCAACTTGGCATTTCGTTTTCAATATCGGTTTCGAAATACGTTGGTGGAAAACCTACCAGGATTTTTTTACGGGCAGTACAGTACTTTTAAGGGTTATTTTGATTTTCTGGTCAAACGTCATTTGTTTACCTGTCATTATAATTTTTTGACTATGATATATATTCGTGTAACAGTCGAATGTTTCAGACTATTTTTATGGTTTAATTAGAAGATCCACTTTTACGTAAATACTAGTTTTGAGGGACTGAGCTTTATACGTTAATTTGAGTCCAAATTTTAATCAGCACAAACCAAATTGATATATAATCCTATAAATAAGTATAAATAATAAAAAAAAAAACATAACAAAGTGTTGTTTACACAAGATGTTGGAGAAAGTTCAAAACTCCTCAACTGTAGAACTGCATTTGTGCGATATTACATTAATTCTATCTACATGAATGCTACTTGTACAAAGTATAAAACCGTGTCCTAAGGTTGCAAGAAAGTGTAGGTCGACTGTCACATGCGATATATAAAAATATTACTAATTTTGTGGCAAAAAATCGTGGATCAACTTTTACATGATTTCGAATAATACGTGAACATGAGTATGTACAATATTATTAAATCTACAAAAATATATACAGTATATACATTTTATACCTAGTACCATCTAATTGGTGATTTTAGAACTTTGTGATATACACTAAAATTATGTAGTTACTGTATATGTTCAAATGTTAATTTTCCAAGTTTATCGATACTCAACCGTAAACTTCTTGTATAACATTAAAAAGACCAACGGAAACCAACAGGAACACCAACGGGTATGCTAAAGTTTCGTAAAACTTAAATTATTTTATTTACACAAATTATTTATTAAAATATACAAGTGTAAATATAATTTGTGACGTACAAATATTTCCGTTAAATTTATTAAATATTATATCTTATTTTCAACAATCCAATTAACATAGAAATAGAAACAATGGAGCAGTTGACAGCTTACAATATAGCAATAGTGTAATGTAGTGTGTAGTATACTACGGAAGAAATAGTGTCAGTGGAAATACCACCATTGTAAAATACATCAAGGTGTTACTATATTTCAAACTCAACATTTTCATCATAATAGCGTTTTGCATAGTCCCACATGGAAGCGTAGTTTTCATTCACTTTATGAAGATAACCACGTAACTTGCGGAATATATCTTTTTTTTTGTGCACGATTTATAAATTTCAATATTCGCATATTGACGTTTTAAGAACAAGTTTAAAAGAACAGAACAAAAAAAGGGGATAAAATTCTATGTGCTTTACATCGCAGGTCACGCACAATCCTCTAGTACAAAGTAACCTTCTAAGGATTCAGCTTCACAGTTTAATGATGAACTGAAGGCTATTGTGGAAGAGGAAGACGAACAAGAAAGGGCTGAATCGGCACGCCACCCAATCAGTGACTTTATCAGCTTCTCTCGTTCTTGTTGTTCCAAAGAAGACGAACGGAGAAAAAAAAAGGCTATCGTTTCAACTTTTTTTCATTTTTCTTCTTCTTTTATTATTTAAAAAATCAAAATAAAAAAGACAAAAAAAAGTATGTTTCTTCTATCACTCGCACGCATACCGATTTTCTCGTTCACTTTTTATTTTTTGTATTTTTGTCGGCTAAAGAAAAGAACGGCTTTTCGTTACTGCCTTTCGCTTTGGGGCAAGATGAGCCCAAATGTGACCCTGCAAGCCTCGTTTGCATTGTTGTAAAAGTTCCAATTAAACGCGAACAAAGCCACCGTATTCTTTTGTCAATGCCGCCACCGCCTTCTAATCTGTAAAGAGGGGGTTCAGTGTCTGTCTTATAGTCTGTTGGTGGTGATGGTATGTTGCCTAGGCAAGCCACGCCGATAGTACGCGCTAGTGCACAGCTTCTTTTTCTTGTTCATCTTCACAGCGCCTTTTTTTTTTCTCTTTATATTCTTGCCTTCGCAGTCGCTAGAGAGCATCATTAAGAAATAACCGCGAATCGAGTTATCTGCCTAGCATGCGTGAAGAGAAGGGGGGAATATAGGTGGATAAAGAAGAAAAAATAGGGGGGTGAGAAGCAAGAATGTGTGGCTGGATGTCATTAAATGTCTCAGTTTGATAGCTGGTGTAGTAGTTGCGCGAATTAAGGGAAGCGTCTGTTTTTCAAAAGATGAAAAGCGAGACAACTACTACGATTGTGACTGTGACTATGCAGACTGTGAATTGAAGGCTTGCCCGGAATAACGTTGCATGTAACAATTCGTAGTCTTGAGTAAATGGCAAAAGAAGTGTTCAGCAACACATTGATTGTCACATATTAGGTGCCCAATTTCGAAGTGATATATGAATGTTTTAGGTACGTATGAGTTTGTCTATTGACAGCACTAGCTAGGCCCATATACGAGGCACAGTTTTCCATAATAATCTGAATATTGAATTTTTGCAACATACAACGTTATTCCGGGCAAGCTTTCAATTGTACACATTGATTGCTCTTTGTGTTTTTTGTCATTTTTATTATCACCTTGTTCTAATGCAACTATCACTGTAAATAGAACTCTTCTTAGCACAACATTGAAAGTCTACGACCGTTGTTAAACATTTATACGTGTAATTAGGTGTATGTCCGTCAGTAATGACGGGGAATTTTTTCTCATTGTTATTTTCAAATGTAAGGTGATTCCTCCTCTTTCGTTACTGTGTTTATTCTTTGTGTATATTTTTACTTCATTAATTATTGCTTATGTTTGTGTGGGTGTGGTAACACAGAGGTACAAGTGCTTTTTTGATAACAATAACCGGCTGGTAACATTTAACAGTGGTTAAAAATACATGAAACAGTGTTTGGGACCGACTGGTTATGATAACAATAACCAAATGCTAACATCATCCGTGATTATAATAACCAGATTCCACTGTATACAGTATATAGGGAGTTATTTTTCATCACGCAATTCATCGTTAAAATTAATTTTATCCCGTGGATATCATGGTTTACCTCGCGTTGTTATGGTTTACTACGTAGATTTAAATTTCATACACATTTGCAGTTTTAGATTTTATTTCATATACACATACAAAGAAAGTCATATATTAACTGTAGTAGATTATTAACGATAATAATAGATAGATAACGATACCAGGACGTGACAGGAGTGTATTAGTATTGAACTGTAGATTATAGAACAATCAAGTTATGGAAGTCAGTTTAGCGGAAGAATCCATCAGATGAATGACTGTAAACGGCAATTACTCGCAAACACACTTGTACGTAATAAAATATACTTACAATATTATTATACAATTTTTAAGACTCACTCAATGTTAAATATTATTAATCAAAACAACCAAGATAATTATTCCTAAATCAAGATATTATTAATCAAAACAACGAAAATAATTATTCCTAAATCAAGGATAATATAACGGATGGCTACAGTTTCTAGAATCATTACTATATTGGGGTCGTTATGGTCACACAGCGATGCAATGCGTGTACATAATGATTTCCTGAAATTGTACACTTTAATAGTAACATGTGTTTATTTGTCTTAGCAATATAGGATGTCCATGAAACTTCAAATTCATTTATCATATCTTTATTCTAAATAACATTGTTGGAGTTTTTGGTGCACACCCTGTATATGTATGTACATGCAGTATAACTTTTTGTATGCACGTTTTAATTTCATTTTTTTTTATTTTAATATTTTACATCTCATTAGGAACAAACCCAAAAATATTTAGTTGGTGTACTATTTAGTTAAATTTGTAATCGTATAAACTTTATACTATAAAGTACACATAATACTTTAGTATTCCTCTCACTAAAATATTTTAAATGATATACAGCAGTTGAATATTTCAACTACTCGTACATAATTCAGTTAATTTGGATAATTGTATAAACTACACAATACTTTCAGCTTGAATATTTTTAAGTAGCACAGTCCAGTTAAATATTTTAAATACTTAACTTTGCAGCAGCACGGAAACAAAGCCACGTTACTCGTTATTCTAAACGCTACTAACTTCTTTTAAAACAAAGGCTGCTAGCGCTTTGCTTCAAACTTTTAAGCTCACTGATTTTATCTTAGCAAGCTTTTAGGAATAATTTAACGGGAGAAAACCGAGGAAGAGAATGAAAGAAAAAAATCGGACTCCACTTGGTTCATGTAAAATTCGATTCGTCAGCAAGATTTTCTCGTGGTTCACCACGTTTAGAAGAGACGAGAAAATTGGTAAATCGTGTTAAGGCTAATTTTCGGAAATGTTGGGTAACGCTGGCGAGAACGATGGCCACTTTTCCTCTCGAATGGAGGGTGTGCTTTTAGGTGGTAGGCAAGATGGCTTACTCTTTTCTGGGGGGAGGGGGGAGACTGGGGCATAAGGGGAGCCAAAGAGGCATCTTGAAGCCATCTTACAACTGCCTAGTGTCCAGTGTAGTCTAAGAAATGCTACGGTTCTCAAAGAGAAAGAAGAGAAAATGGCTGGAAGCTTCTATCGATCGAGTTGATGCTGAAGACCAAGACGATGATGTTGATAATGATGATGGAACACAGAAAATTGAAATAACGCCTTCGGCCTTGGAATCGGATCACTTTAAGCTACACGTTTCGGATTAATCGTTTTGAATACTCCCCACTGGAAAGAAGTATGCAGCAATTTGTTCAGGTCACTCAATTTTTAAGCTTCGTCTGAATCTTATTAAGAACGAGAACGATTCAAGTAATCTATGGTACTATGGCTTTGAGAAATAATAGCGGTGTGATATATGTAATTTGACTATTTATTCAAAAATCAAAGGTATTGAAATATATACTACAACTAGATGATTGCGTATGGTATCTTGTGTTAGCTCTGTGACCATACGCCGCCTAGCAGCGGCGAATGCTTCCCGTGGATATCATTGTTCACCCTGGTTGTTATAGTAAACCTGTGTGGATTTAGAACGTGGTGAATACCTAAGAAATAAATAAATATATATTATATATATTTATTCATTTAAAGATGGTCATGATAATTTTTGTTCATTTTTATAGATACTATTAAGTAGCCTGTCGGGAAATGACGGGAAGTTTTTTTGTTTCATACATTGTTTTATCTCATGTTGCTTGGCAACATGCGATTACGTGTAGCAATATAATGAATCTTACAACAACATGGTTCTCACTTTTTTTGCATGGTCGTCTTGGGGTAGGGTTTCAAATAATACATCGAAGTATACTGCGGCTTATATACCAAAACTTAAGGTATTTTTAAAACTTAGCTAGATATTCAACATTAAAAGGAACAAAAATAGTGAATTTTAGGAATTTCGAAAGTTGTAAGTTGCTAATATAGAGACCATGCAACAGCTGTTTCTCTTTGGCGATACCATTAAGAAGATTTTTAACAAACCCAAGTTGTTATCCCCATTGTGTGTGCGTCAAACTATCGACCAGTTGGATAACGATGATGATAATGATGATGACCTTTGGCATTAATGGCGTGTGGCAGCACCAGCGTCGAGTAGAATACAAGAATAGGGAACTCGGAGGCTTTTAAATGCAGAGGGGAAACAATAGGCGAAGCTTTTCGCTTTTAAGCAGACCGGGAAAACAAATGGGAAAGTTTTGGGTCATTTTGTACGTGGTTTAGTTAAGCTCACGACCCAATACAGATGCCAGTTCAGCTTGAATCCAATCTGCAGAAAGAAAGATGGTGATGGTTATGACGACTACGATGATGATGATGATGATGATGACGACGACGATGATGATGTTTAAATTATGGACCACCTCCTAAAACAACACAACGATAACGAGAAACTCGCAAATCTTTCTCTTGCTTGCAATTTTAGTTTTCTTTTCACTTGAGCAATTGCTGAAAATTACACTTCCCACTATACCTACTGTTATCATCTTCAAGAGCTCTTAATGACTCTGGAGTGTTCGAAATTTTTAATACCTATCGGCTTTTTAAAGATCATATCTAACGTTTTTACGAAGAGAGAAAATGTTTGTTTAACTTTTTTTTTATTTAAGGGGGGGGGGTAAGAGTCAAAAGAACGGAACTCTAGAAAATCGATTTGAAAAAGATGTGACCTTTCTTGTTTTGTCTCTCTGTCATTTCAAGATCATGATAAAAATTCAAGATTTTCTCCACTTAGATTGAATCAGAATGCAAAGCGAAAACCAATTGTGGGATAAAAATAGGACACTGTTTTTTTAAAGTGTTGGAGCTCTGACTCAATTTTGAAAAAAAATTTGTACAAATATTTGTTTTCTTGTTTATTAATAATTATTAAGGCCGCCTGACATACGCAGTTTTTGGTTAAGCAATTAAAGCAATTTATGGATAATTGTGATTTTAGGTTCCCCTCAATCAGTTTATATTGGTTGGGCGATGTGTTATTCAAAATGGCTTGAATTGCCTAACCAAAAAATGCGTGCGTCAGTTGCTATTGTAAATATGTATATCGCTATTGTAGAGTAATTACACTTTTGGTTTATGCTTTTACTTTTTTTATTTATTTCATTTTTATTTTATTGGTTTTCATAGGGACATGACAAAATTACATTAAATAACATAGGATCACAAAATAAAAAGTATTATAGGCCTATAACAAATTGAAATTTCAAAATTTGATATATTCAATTGTAATCGTAGTAAAGTATTGTAAACTGTAATAATGTTTTTAACTCAAAGTTAAATTTTGAGTTTTAAACTGTAATAATGATTTTATGTCAAATCGTTGTTTATTGACCGACAGTGATTCGATTTCTATTGTGATATTGGTTTATTTGGTGACATTTATGTTAGTTTGTTTATTTCAGTTCGTTAATTTATCGTTTTAGTTTTGGAACATTTTCCTAGTGTCATTGCATGGCGTTTTAAAATCAAATAAATAATTAAATGTAAAATTTGGTTAAAAAGTATTAAAGAGTGATACTGAAACGAGTTTGAAAGTAACAAATAAGTTTCACAAATTTACAATAAAATAACCTTGAATAGATATGATTTTTAGACAGACCCAAAAACTTTTTGGCCAACTTTTGCTATTTAACTTTTCGTTCGACAATAACAATAATTTTTCATAATCGGAAAAACAGTAAAAATAAGTTCTTTTTTCTTCTTCCAATATGTTTTAATGCTGAATATGGGGAGAAAAAAGAGAATATGGTTTCTTTTTTCATATTTTTCCTTTTAATATTCTTTTGATATCCCAACATTCAAATTATATCGCCTCGGTCCAATCTCAAAACCGAAGAAGATTCGAGCACGTCGAGACCATTAAAGCGGGTTGAAAACTCATCTTGAGGTAGTACTACCAACTACTGATCTTCCCCCTCTCTTTTTAAATTCATTGAGGGAAAACGCGGGTCGTGTGTGCACAATCGTCACCATAGTTGCATTGAAGCCTTTGGGCGATCCAAATAGCCTTCTTCCCCTCGAGGCCATTGGAAGTGAAGAGACAGATTTTCTTGGGAATTCAGTAGTTGGGGGTGGAAGCAGCAATTCCGTTAGCCCAAAAGGAGAATGAAATTGTGCCTGCCTTCTTCAACCTCGGCCTCATTATCGTCGGAAGCATTCCATCTTGGACGTCAGTGAAAAACCTAATGGTAGTTTCTAGCAGCACCAACCATCAAGTTGCTGATCGGCTAACGTTGGCAATGCCCGACCATCTTTTCACCATTGGCTCGCCAAACGAGGAAAACAAAGTAGTGGTGGAAGAAGAAGAAGAAGAAGATGAAGATGAAAGAAGCCCCGTAGGCAGGAAAAATGTGATCTTTCAACGAGTGAAAGGGGTGGGATGTGGGGTAAATGCCGTCGAAATGTTGGCTTTCATCAACGGAGAAAGTTCATGATGCCAGAAGTTAGTCTTGGCAATGATGAGGAACTAAAAGTTTGGATAATAGTGAAGTAGCGTTGAGAGAGAGGATGAGATTAAGGTAGCGGTTGTGTGTGTTGCTGAAAGAATAATAGTGTTTTGATGCATTTGTGACGGTTGGGTTGTTTATCTGGTCGAATGCTGAATGTTGCACAAGTCAGAAATACAGGGTGGCGTAAAAGTCACACTGTGGTTTGTAATGTTAATAATAACAGTGGCGATCCCTTGGATTGTTTAGAGAAAATAAAAATAACTCTATATTTTTATAATTTAATTTTTAATTTTCTTTGATAGAGTTACAGGGGTTGGACAAAATAATGGAAGCACCATTGGTATTATCACTTGTTATTTCAAATAATATAAAGTTGGCTCTCTTTTAACATTAATAACCGTTTGAATACTTTGAAGAATTGATTTATACAGCTTTTGGAGTGTATGTAGAGAAGTTTTGACCTATTTATCGTTGTGGTTTTACGCGTTCTAGACACTATGCGCCTTAGAACTCTGTCCGTGAACTTCTTCTTGCGTCCGCTATTATTTTTGTCGGAACCTGTCTTTCCGAGATTTTCGCTTGCAGTAATGGCTTAAGAGACTGTTTCTCTGAAAACATTGAACATTTAAACGGTTTTCGCTTCCGGTGAACCGACCATTTGAAATCCGACAAACTGTCCACTTTGAGAGTTTGAATGGTCTTTCATATTATTATATTTTTTTTTCAAAAAACAACATGAAGGTTGTGGATAAACAGTGTACTACTCTAGTCTGTGATACATTTAAGAGGTTTTTAGTAATTCTAGGTTGTGTGTAGTTTTAATACAATCGAAACTTAGCACGTGAAATCACGCGTGGTGTTTCCGTTATTTTCTCCAACCCCTGTACATAATAATAATAATTTTTATTGTATTAGGTGAAAAAAAATGTCACATTATTTTCAGCCTCACAAACCCGAACTCTAACACAGTTTTCATAACATTTTGCAGTGTATCTGGCCCCATTGTTGTACAGTTTTAGTACGTTTTACAAATTTTACAACTTTATGTACTTTGCTCAGTTGCAAATTCTTTTATCATAGATGCTTAGATTTTCTCTGTTACAAATAAAATTACAAAATAAAGTCATTAACTATTAAAATTGTGGTGTAATTTTTGCGCCACTCTGTAGGTTCCTAAGAAACGTTACTTTCAAAAATAGAGTAAATAAATAAAATAAAAAATTTAATAGAAAACAAAGATTGAAAAACTCCTTGTTTCAAGCTTAAAAAAACTATTCAAACTATAGTATCACTTTTGCTCTACCCTGTAGATCACACAGAAAGGAAGTCAGGTGTAAAAAAACTATCTGACTTGTAACTTTTTCTTAATTTAACCTGTTTTCATTATTCTTGTTAATTAATAGCAGCATGACATTTTAGTCGCATTAATGCTTTGTGTATGCAATTTTTTATGTGGTAAATGGAGCAATTTGTGGACAACTGAGACGTCAGCTTTGTTCCAATAAAAACACATTGGCAAAAAACTAACATCACAATTGTCCACAAATTTCTTGAATTTCCACACCAAAATTGCCATCAGGAAGCTTTATTGTGTATCAGGAGGCCTTAAAAGAAATCGTTGAATCATTTCAGTAATGTGTTAATGAAATTATAATGCGTGAAAAATAACAACGCAGCTGTATATTAATAATTAATTTGCACTTATTTATTTGATAATTTTTTTAAGAAAATCGTGTAGTAAAATTGATAATTTATGCATACATAACATTTTTAGTTGTAATCTAAATTGAAAGCAAAAACTGGTTGAAAAAGCCTTTGAAGAGTGAAGACGTTTTCAAGTTCGTTGCTTGTTGAAATGCAAGTTGCTTCTAACTAGGGAATTGTCTCATTCGATCATCAGTCTCTGGGTTTTGTTGCCTTTACTTTATTGGGTACAGATGACAAGTGCCTCTCGTAGTAGTAGTAGTATTAGTAGTAGTAGCGCGCGTTATTAAATTAACGTTGCATCGCGATTGCAATGCGATTGTCACTCGTCGCAGTTGAAAGAGACGAGTCAGTTTTGCAGCTCTGTTAATTCGTCTTTCAATGCGTTTGCAAATCCTGATTTTTGGGAGAACTACTTTTCCAGGCAAAAGAACTTTCACTGTGTCTTTGATTGTCGCGTATCTAATCTTTCATTCGACGTGTAAAAGAAAAGAGAAAAGAAAGAGATGGGGAAAAGCATCCAGCACTTATGGGCGACGTTTATTTACACTAATGGCAGTGTTTCCACTCGGAGTCGTTGCTGTCACACGAATCGTATCGCACAAAGCGGGTAATTGTCATAGATAAATGGTGATTTGTCCAAAAGCAGACAGTTATTAAAAGTAGCCGCCAAAACGACGTCATTACCAAAAGCGAGGCTTTTTCGAAAAGGGGAACCGAACACAATGCCCAATTTAAGGAGTCCAAAGAACTCCCAAATGCAACAAAACCGATCACAAAATGACACTCGTGACCGACCTTGCCCCCGTATGAAATATGCTGATATGATTTCGGTGAGTTTGCCACAGTGATTGTTGTTTACTTTTTGCAGTTGAGGTTTTTTTCTTTCTCTTTTTTTTATAGGATATACGAAAAGGCATTTCACTCATAAAATAAGGAGGAAATTGCTTTTAAAAGTTGTTTGTTTGTTTTTTGTTTGATTTGACTTTTTTTTCGTGTCGTTGAAGAATTGTCTTGTGTCAAGCGGGAATGTTTCATGAAACGCTATAACTTTGGTTTATTGACGTCAGTAAAAATAGACGAAATGAACTCTTGATTGAAGATTACTGAGAATTACTAACAGTTCCGTTTCAATTAGTTTAATTACGCCTATTTATTTTTATGTATTTTGTAACGAACTTATTTAATTAGTCCTAACTTTGCATGTTTTATTTCATCTACACTATTGGTTTTATATGCTGTTTAACAAGTTCTTCAGTATTATAATAAAATTTATGAAAACCTTTATAATGTACTGAACAGTAATACAGAAAAATTCTCGATTTAGGCTAAGGAGACCATTTTCGCAAAGCTTCCATGAATCGAAAATCGCATTATGTCGAATAAATTTCTAAGAAGTAGCAAAATTTTAGCGTTTTGTTATTGTGTACTACCGCACAAAATCGCATAATAGCGAATTTTTCGTGCATATAACAAGAGTTATTTTGTCACATATCAGTGAAAACTTATATAAAAAGAAACCGCTTGAATCGAGAGCTTTCTGTAAAAGCTTTTTTTCAGCGTTACTGAAAGTCTAATACATTATTTTTTAATAATGTATTAGAAATTGAAAATTTTATTTTATTTATTTTCTACTAGAACGATCCGGTGGGATCACTAAAATTGCAAGTGATACATATTGATATATACAAATTATTTAAAAATAGGTTCTATTTTTTTCTACTTTTCATTGTTTTCTTAAAATAGAAAATAAACTACAGTTTACTACCCAGTTTCCTCAGTATACAGTATATTTCATACAAAATCATAATTTTTATTTTTAACATTTTAAAGGTAAAACAACAAATAAGTAGTTTATATAACAATAAACTGGATTAAATATTACTTTTACGATTTTGACAAAACTTTTTTTTCCATATTCAATGTACTGTAGTAACAATTTCTGTACATTTTTTGAGGATTGGTTCTCTTTCATTCGAAGGATACTTAAATCTATATAGTAAAAACATGTTTGTGCAAAAAGAAAATTGAAGAGTCTGGTGTAAAAAGGTGTTAAGCAACATTTGTACAATTTCGAGAAAAGCACTTTTAAAGATTTGAACTTGCCTTGTTGTCTATTGGCTATTTCACACTTTTTGCACTAATATCTTTGCACATATTGTTTGTTGTGTTTAAAATTATACATCAACAAAGTAGAATTGCATCTAACACATTCGAAGGTAGTTTTAGGTCATTTATGACAAAAATGTTACTTATCACCTTTTTACACCAGACCCTTCAATTGTTTGTAATGTTCATACGCCACTCATTTTAAGTGTTCTCAATATAAAGATACAATTTTTTTAACATTTTGTTTATTATATTTTTAAATATTTATTTATAGAATATCAACACTAGACTGTGGTTCAGAAGTTGGTCAATGGCTTAGCGATGTTCTCGATCGCCCTGGTTGCAAGTTACTTCGTCAATTTTCCGAAACCGCACGCGTTCGCAAACATTACATAAAAGGTAACAATAATATTCAAATTTCTAATATTACTCAAATTAAATATCTATATAATACTTTTCCAAAATGGGATTCTTGTTTGTTTGTTTTTTGTATTAGGAAGACAATCTTGTATCCTCAATTAGAAATTAATTATAACTTTAAACAAATTGACTTTATACTTAAAAAATGGGTGATTTTTGGACATTGAGCCGTCTGTTTATTTGTTCTGTATATGTGTTACTTTTTGGAGATCCTTTATTTTTCACTGTTTTTAATGTGTTGATTCTGCTTGATCCCGATAGATACTAAAATAAACAACAACAACAACACGTTAGTTTTATACATTTGTATAAAGTTTTTCATTATCAGGTGTTTGAAGTTTTCAATTAAAACTGTCCATTAGGGGATATTGGACATGACATGCAATTTTCTGTTGAATTTCAATTACATTCTTAGCCAGTCTTAGCTAAACTATCTCTCTCTTTCTCTTATTTACTGTTTTTTTTATTCATTTAATTTTTTTTTATCACAACTACATTTTCATTGGCTGTTTATTGTGCAACTTTTTTGAGTATCCTTTCTTGCCGTCAAGTGTACTACGTCCCACGAGAAAGTCTCCAGAATGAAATTGTCACTTGACAAAGGAAGGTCATCCATCTTTGTCACATAATGGTGGGTTTTTTAAAGAAACTTCCCGCAAAATAAGCCAAGTGTGTTGTTTGAGAAAGAAAATAAGAGGTACTATTTTTTTTCATCCTCTTTGCTTAACCGACGCTTTGAATTTTTTTTCTACGTTTTTCGTCAATAGTGTTATGTTTAGATAAAAGGATTGGAAGCCAATGAATTGAAAAGTTGAAGTCTTACTTAAATTTTACCCAATAAAGGTTGTTTTTTTTTGGTGAGTGGCTTTTTTTATACACTTATTTATAAAGAGGTCTTTGACATGGAAAGAATATTATTATTTCACAATCTAAAGCTAGGAATAATAGCGTCGGATATTTATTGGTTATTCTGTTTTCAAACGTATAAATCCTATCTAGACTTCGATTTTTTACGAAAAATAAGCGCATTATCAAGCAAAGTATAATAAACAATTTATTTTTGTCACCATTATAACATGTTCAAAGAAATGAAAATTTATTTTGTCACATAATGTAAGTAGTTAGTAACATCAATATATTATGTAACGTAAAGTTAGTACTTTCACGTTTATGTATTTAAAGTATTTTTATGTGACGTAATATATTAAATAATCTTTCATAATAATCCGTTTAGTTTGTGCAGTTCAAGGTTGTGTGTGCGCAAGGTCGACTCTGCCCTTTGTCACATGTGGTGTTAGCTTCAATTACACTCTCCTTGGGGCAGTGTGAAAAGAAATCAGGAAGCTAGAATGAACTTTAATTTCTTAAGCTAAAAAACTAAAAAAAACTTCAACAGCAGCCTGTCTTAAGACAGCCAAGCAATATGGGTTAAATTAATTAAATTAAATAATTAAAATATAATTAAAATCAATGAAATAAAATAAAATTTAAAAAAATAAATAAATAAATAAATAAATAAACAAACAAATTTTAAAATAATAATTGAAATTAATTAAACACCTGAAACAAATGTTGCGAAGCAACATGTATAAATACATATAACAAATGTTGCGAAGCAACATGAGATACTCCTTAAATTCAATTAGTTAATTAGCCTGTTGTACGACAGGTTTTGTAATATATTACGTAACGTATTGTATTATATTATATAATGGATGTTATGTTGAAGGATGATGATATTATAATGGATGTATTACATAATATATTACGTAACGAAATGCATTTTGTAACTTAATATATTACGTAATGTAACATAGTATGGAAAAATATATTCGCACAACATAATATATTGTGCGACGAAATATATTATGCAACATTGCTGCAAATATTTACGCAGAGATAAGAATTTAGTTTTGAGAGGAGTACCAAAATATTTACCCAGATGTATCTACATAAAAGTAGTAATAGCAATACATCAATAAATTGCATAACATAAGGCAAATTTAAATTACAACAGTGAACTGCATAAACATTCGCTCTAGCTAATGAAATAGTAAACTAAAAATTGTAGAAGAATATTAACGCAAGCTTTGCCTTTAAACACTTCATGGTTACCATATCAACCACGGGTATTCATTTCTAGTATTACATAATGAAATATATTACGTAACATAATGTATTATATGATGTATTACGTAACGTAATATATTACATTGAAATAATCTTCAACGATACGACGTGATATGACTTGTTTCCACGTTGCTTTAGAAACATCGTTGTAAATTTTGGTCTGTTTTAAATGGGTTTTTTCCTAGTTATTCCTCAGTATATTACATTCCTGGATTAGCTCTGTTAATGCCATTATCCTACACTTAGTGATCTTCAAGTAAAAAAAATAATGGATACGTTGGTATAGTATGACACATCACTTGTCACGCAGTGTTGCCGTTTTCCATCTGAATAGATTGGTACTTTTGGTGGAAACCACTTTTCTACCTAATTGCAATTAGACCATTCGTTCACCTCGTTTTCTTCCACAAAATCCTTGTTGCACCTTATCTTCTGTTGGAAGTATTTTTTTTTTTCACTTTTTTGATTGCTATCTTTTAAAAATAAAAATAAAAAGGGAATAGAGACTCAAAGAGAAGAGTGTGTTCCTAGTTTCCTTCCTCACTGATTCTACCTGATTTGCATAATTGAACGGCCTCGACCGAAGGATTTCGACTTCTTTCTCATTTTCTGCCTTCTCCAATTTTTCCAATGTGCCCGTTAATTCATTTCTCCTCGCGGAACAAATTGAATTAATTCCCAATAAATCAAAATACGTTATTTCGATTTTCTCCCCTTTTTTTGTATATAGAAGTATATATATATAGATAAAAAAAAAACAACCAGAAAAAAATAAGAATAATGTTTAATCGTGAAATTGGAAATTGGTTCCGAGAGATAACGAGTGTGTATTAGAAGGGGGCACAAAATGAAAAAGGAAATGTAGGAGGGGGTGGACGTGAATTGATTGGGTTAAAGTGTATTGGGAGTAAAGATTTTGGCTAGAAAAGAGTACTGGTACCTCGTTTCTTGGTCAGTGAGTGATGTAATTCCCGGAAATCCTGGCTATTATGGCGCAGAGAAAAGCTACGTGGTTCTCTTGTTGTCGTTCGGATGAGCGAAAACGAAAAGCAACATTGTTAATCCGAAGCAGTTTCCTTTTCATTCGACAAGAGCTGCATTGCCTCTTCTTCGCACCAAATACACAAAGTGACACTCTCTTTTCTTTCTTCTCGTCTAACAGTTTGATCTTCGGCAAAGAAGAAGGCGGTTGTTGTCGAATACAAAGTAGTTGACGTTGCCAAATGTCAGCAACTTTTACCACAATCTAAACAGGGTGAAAAAGAAAAAATGAAATCGAGCAAACGGTGCTGTTAAATTGTTCTTCACATGTCGTTTATTCTTTTTTTTTCATTACTAGTTTAGTGCGGTTAGAATTGTTAACTAGTCTTTTCACGAAAATTGAAGTCGTTTCGTATTTGTGTTTGGACATAATCAAATAGAGTTAAGTAAACGATTGAGGAAATCCAGTTTTATTTTTACCGATGAAAGAAATCAATGGAAGGGCTTTGTGCAAACTGGTGTTTCAAGATCTGAACTTGCCCTGCTGTCTATGGGCTACTTCACACTTTTTGCGCTAATATCTTTGCACGTATCGTTGTTTTGCTCAAAATTATGCGCCAGGAAGGTAGAATTGCACCTGACACGTTAATAAAATGCTTCTAAGTTATTTTTTGTTCAAAATGTCAAAATCATGTAATACCTTTTTACACCAGGCCCTTTAATGTGAGTTTTACTGTTTGTTTACGTTAATATTTGTCAGAAAGATTGGATGTTCATACTAGTGTCACACACTTCATGGTTCAGTTTATGTTGTATTTTATATAAACATAAACTGTCCACAATCATCTTCCTGATTAAATTAAATCAGGAAGATGATTGTTGGAAACAAAAACCTTTGCGTATGGGTGGTATTTTTGTGGGTGGAATTTTCTAGGAGTGGAATTGAATCTACGACAAAATTTCGCCGCAATAATGTTGTCGACAAAAATGTCGTTGTACAAAAATGTCACAATACAAAAATGTCGCAATACAAAAATGTCGCAATACAAAAATATCGCCATAATAAATGTCATCGTTAAAAAAATTCAGTAAAAAAAAATATAACCTAACCTAAACTCTAACGTAGTCTTCTGTAAGCAAACCTAACCTAACCTAACGCATTCTCCTGTAAGCACTCGAGTCAGCACATATGATAACGTATGAAAATGTCATGTTAAAAAAATATGTACAACGATATTTTTGTATTGCGACATTTTTGTATTGCGACATTTTTGTATTGCGACATTTTTGTAATTGCGACATTTTTGTATTGCGACATTTTTGTATTGCGACATTTTTGTACAGCGACATTTTTTCCTCGTTATTTTTGTCGACGACATTATTATCACGACATTTTGACGTGATACGGGTGGAATTTTCTTGGGTGAAATTTTCGGACCATCGCAACATTGTAGCGTTTCTCTGCTGAACACAGCGCTTAGCTACAAATATCTGAAACTTCCTAGCATAGCACGTTGCTTTGCTACAGCTTTGTAGCGCTTCTCTGCTAAACACAGCGAGAAGCTCAGCCTTACAAGGCTTCTTATCATAGCACAGCGCTTAGCTACAGCTTTTTGAAGCTTCTCTGCTTAACACAAGCGCATTGCTACAACTTTTTAAAGCTTCTCTGCTTAACACAAGCGCATTGCTACAGCTTTTTTGAAGGCTTTCTAGCAAAACACAGCGCAATGTTACAGCTTTTTAAGAGTTTCCAGCATAACACTACGTATAATACAGCTAACTTGGTGTGATCCAGCATACAAACTACAATATAGGTTATATGTCCATAATAAAAATAAAATACTTTCAAACATTTGGAAAGCAGATTTACGAATGTGAACAATCAATAGGCCACGAATGTGCAGAGAGTTTAAAATTGTCTTATCGCAAATCGAACTTGCGAATGATGAGGGTTCACCGTGCGAAACACGGGGTTTCTCGGCAACTAAATAATGAATTAAAATCTCATAAGACTGATTAAATTTGTATAGTGAATCGAATCATTACTACCGAACTAGCAGTGCTATTAAACGTCAACGCTTCAACGTGGTATCTTTAAGACTAAATTATGAAATTCGCTCATTATCTGATATTTTATTCAAATTGTCTCATTTATTAATGAACGTTCGACTCTTTTTTTAAAAAAACAAAAATCAAATCCCAGTTTTCATCAATCGAATACCAAAGAGAACGCTATTAACATTGTTCTCATTAATTTTTAAGAATATCGTTTATTTTCACAAAATGATTTAGGAAGTCAACTGCGTCACTACTATTTACGTACACAAGTGGGAGGTAATCGTTAATTTCTTATTTCACCGCTTTCTTCTTGATACCCATTAATCACTATATTTCATCATCGAATTAAGCAACCACAACAAAATACACACACCGAAAAAAAAAATAAAAGCGCAAATCTTTGCGTTTCTCGTATCACGTTTCCTTCCGTGATTGATTTCACTCATCTAATCTCATTGCACATAAATCTTTTTTGCGATCACTTTATGTTCCTGCAAAGGAGTTTTGCGAGAAAGTGTTTCCTTTAATTTCATCGGTAATCGATTCATTCAATTTGGACGCTCTATCGATCTCTTTTTTTTTCTTTCTCTTTCTTTCTCCGGTTTTCTACGACATACAACGCGTATTTACTAATACCTCCGGTTGAACAACAAAAAATAGGAAAACCATGATCACGAGTGATGAAAAGGACATGGCGACGCCTTCCCAACCTCTCACTTCCCGTCACACGTCAAATTTCGTGCCTTTACATTGCTTATCGTGATGAACTGCGCTAAATGATAGGTTCCCCTTTACTTTTCCTTTAAACGCTATAATTAACTGCCACTATTGACCGTTTGCTCGCAATTGTCCGATTTTCTAAGTTCACTCTACGCGGCACAGTTTGTTGTATCCGCGTGGCGGGTGCGCTACGTAGGTAGTGGTAGTATCGAAAAGCTCTAAACGCATTTCCGATATTGCTCCTGATCCACCACTAACATGAAAGATTACTAGTTTGTTTCAACATAGAAATCCGAAAATCGTTTCAGCTACTGGTTGGTTTAGTCTGTTTTTGTTTTGTTTTTGTTTTTCATGTTAGTTCAGTATATTTTTTTTTTATTAAAAAAAAATTGTAGTCAATATAAAGTTTGACAACAGTGCTACTTTGTTGCTATTTCTGGGGCTTAGAACACCAATATCTATGATGACTAACAGCTTACTCTTGTAACACTTTCACGAAACAAGTTTAGATAAAGTTTAAAAACTCGACTTGTTTTTTTTTCAAGTGATTCTAAATTACCAATTTTCTTAGCCCGGAGAATTTATTTTTAAATGAATAAATTTATATATACCGGTACTTTTAATTTAATCCTATAAAATAGTCAGAATTATAAATTAATTGTAATTTATAAAATTAAACAATTTGTATACGCTTTTATGTTAGCTTTATTTGTGAGTGACTTTGTGAGTGAGTGAACTGGTAATTGAACGTATACTGCCATCTACAGACGTTTATGGTAATATACTCATACTGTATAGTCCAATGTATTAAAAATCACACAAACTAAATAAAACATTGCAGAAATCAAAAATGGAATTACTCACAATTACTCAAAATCGCATAAATGTAAATTCGCATCAAATGAACTTATATAAAGCGTATATTTAAAAAGCATTTTTAATGTATTTGTTTTTAAGTAAGTTAATAAGTTGAAATACTGTATGTTTAGCAATTGGGTTAATAGTGTTCATTTATTTAAAAATAAACCACCATTGATCTGGAAAAATCACATATCCGTTGCTCAGGTTCAATGATTCTGGAGTTGAGGTTGCAACCTGTATTTAATGTCTATCATGAAGATCTAGTCAAACTCAGTTAATGTTATTAACACTGTAAACAACATAATATCTCATAATGACGCCAAAAAAATTAGATTAATAAAAAGTTTGATGTAAGCGTTTATATTTAATATTCATTTTACCAAAGTTTTAGTCATTACATTTTTAACGATATATTTTAGCCATAACGATATATTTTAAGTTATGAAATCAGATAAAAAGTATAATGGTTTGTTTTTTTTATGTGAAGAAAAAACAACCTACTACTTTATTTTTTGGTTGAAAATAATGTTTTGTAAGATTTATTGTCTTTTTATTGTTGTAGGCAATTCCAATGGGAACTTTCAATCTCTGTCTCTGTCGTTGGCTAATGAAGCTCAGTTTTTGTTGCTGAATCGAACCAGTGTCCGCTTCTTGATGGAAAGCATCAAAGAACGTCGTGATGGAACATCATCAGTTCTCGGTCGAGAAGACGATTTACTTTGTGTCGAAGACGACCTTCTGAGTAGATTTCGAGGCAACTTAGTGGTTGATGGAAACTGGCGACCGTACGAAGAAGATGGATGGAGACACTGCACCATTGGAAGTGAAACATTTGTGGTAAATGCAATTTACACTAGTCGATGTACTTTTCAGAAGGTAGAGATTTCCCTCAAATTGTCTTATACAATAAGTAAGTTAGTGATGAGTTTAGTGTGGGTTTATAGATTAGGCAAAATCTTGGGTCGTTATTTCTTCTTCTTCAATCTGATTTCAGCTGATGATTCAACTACTGAAGTACACGATATAAGAGTAAAACATTTTATAAATAGAAATATTTGTGACTCAGTCTTTCGGTTTATCTTGTGTAGTAGGAAATACCGTACACATTTTTGATGACATTTTTGTTGATTTTTATCAAAGTGGATTCTTATTGTCATTGGATATTTAGATTTAGATGTAATATTTAGATGTAAGATTTAGATGTAATATTTAGATTTTACTTATAGATTTCACTTTAATTTTAAAATTTTACGATTTCACTTTTATATATTTTTTAAGTCTTAATACTTGTCGACAGTTTGAACTAGGTGGCGTGTTAATAGTGAAGTTGTATCTTGATTGTTTCTAAATTTTTCATTTAATTGTAAAATTATTTTCGTTTCACAACAACACATTTATTTTATTTAATAGATATGTTACAGGCAATGTACAGAATCAATGCATTCTACTATATATGATGCCCAGTCTCTTAGGCAAAGTATAAAATCACATCTTGTATACAACTGTTTAGGTTAGTTTAGGTACTAAACTAACTGATACAACTGATTAGGTTAGTTAGTACATCTCCTTTAAAACAAATTTTAGCCTATATTTAGATTTAAATTTAGGTCTAGTTTTATATTGAATCGGGGTACCAGCCTATCTTGTTTTAATATTAGTTTAAAAAAGTGTTGTTTTTGAAATTTGGTGAAATTCAGATGAAATTTAGAGTTCGCTAACAGAGTTAGAAACATTGGTTTGACACATAGAAAAACAAGTTTTATTTTGAATAGGGACACCAGCCTGTACGTGCAGTATTAACTTAAAATCAATTGTTTGATAAATTATTTATAGCTATTGATAATGTCAATGATTTGTTTGATAATGTATCGATTTTTATATTGACACATTTTCATCTCATTCGGATAAACCGGAATTTCGGATAATCTAATTTTTAGTGTATATCTAAAAATTTAGATCCCATCTTTGTGCTGCTATAGCCATTTTATTCAAACTATTTCAAATACGATACTTTTTGACATCTAGTAACGACATTGAGACATGATTCGATAGGTATATTTTTTTCCCTCGTACAGTAATTGCGCATTTGAGCAAGCTGAGATTAGTGATTTACCAAAAAAAAAAAAATACAACAAAATCCGAGATTTGGAGTCATAGTAAATGGATTTATCATGCTTCGTCATCTCCCAACTCCATCAGCCTTCACTATTTGATGAATCACGCTTGATCGAACGGGACATAATTTATGTCTCGGTCAATATTTAGGTGAGGCAACCGATGTAATCTCGGTTATTCCATCTATACAATATTATTTTTTTTTCCTTCGGCAGTGTTGCAATGGGAAATGTTAGACTGTTTAATGCCAGTCGACACCATGTTGGTATTTTTCACCACTCGCTAACGATGTACTCGGAGTTAATCTAAAAGCCATGGGAGTCATCGCGTTTGCTGTTTGGTGTGCTGTTATTGGCAGTAATGTTTTTATTAGGCACATAAAACGTTTTATCGTTTGTGCTTGGGGGCCTCTTCCTGGTTTCTTGACATAATTTTACCGGTGTTGTTAATTTCGCTTTTTAATTTTGTTTTTTTCCTTGTTCCATAGAGAATTCTGTTAACTTTGGTGCACTTGGTGAACCAACTGCAATATACGTTGTTCTTCTTCTTCGAAAGTGCAACTTTGGGAAAACAGTTAATCGATGAAGTTTTTATTGATTTGTTGTCTCTATTTTTTTTGTCTTCTTTTTCATAATCCTAGACTCAGGGTAGTTGCAATCGATGCCAGATGGTCTGCATTGATCAAGTAACTGGCCACAAGACGACTGAACCTTTGCGTACCCTTTCTGCCACTAGAGATCGCAAGGTACAAGGAGATTGTTTATTGTTTTTTGTTTTTGTTTTTATTTTTGTTGCTTTTTTTTTGTTTGTTTGTTTTTCTTTATTATAAAAATAATATTGTACAGTATACCAATATTGTGAAAAAGTTTATTTATTTTTTACAAAAAAAACAAAAAAACAAGTATATTCGGGAACAAAAAATTTGTTCAAAAACAATGCTGAGTCATTCTAAGGTCACTTTTGTGGTTATAACTAATTTCAGAGATGTTTTATGAAAAATGATAAGTTTCTGTTGAAACATAATACTGTACAAACAATAAACAGACAAAAAAAAGATATGGACATGGTGTCACCACCTCTGATGGTGTCACCCGGTGCAGTTCGCACCCCCCTACTGATGCCAATGATAGAGTGTATTTTTAATGACTTTTATTTTTATTATTATTATTATTATTATTATTATTATTATTATTATTATTATTATTATTATTATTATACTTTTTATATTATCTTCACTTGTGAGTGAGTAAGCTGAAAATTTGAACGTCTACTGCCATTTACAGTCGTTTATGAGAATATACTGTATAGTTCAATGTATCAAAAAGTGCGTAAAACGAAAGCCTCATAAGTCTATCGCATAAATCAAAACCTGGATAAGTTTAAGTCCAATGTAAAAATATCGCATATTTAAATAAATAAATTTAAAAGCGAATTACTCAGCGCTCGCATAAATCGAAATTCGCACAAATCAAAATTCGCATAAATCTAACCGTGCAGAAATAAAAAATGGAATTACTCAAAACACGCATAAATTTCAATTCGCATAAATCGAAATATGCAGAAATCAAAAATTGATTATTTGTATTATGTGTGTAGCTACGTACAGTATATCTGTACATGACAGTACGGTATATATGCTTACAACAGTTTTAATAGCATAGTATTAAAAGTTCACCCATTTAAAATGGGAAAATCCAATATTCATTTATCTTGACATCTTTTTATAATAATTTCATAGAATTCTTTTTTTTTTTTATTCAAGATCACATTTGGAGTTTATCTGATTCATAAATGGAACCCAAATCAGCCATCAACGTCAATTGCTGTTGGAGATCCTGTTCACTCAATCAATTTTGCGGAAACATAGATTTTTGGAAGTGTTAGTTTATTGATGTAAGTCGGCAATACATTGAAGAGTAACAGTAATGTAGGCCTAAGTAGATAATACATTGTATACTAGACAAAGAATCGTAAGTATTAGATACACTGTTTATACCCAAAAGAAAATGTATACTTGTTTATTGAAAAAGTATGTTATTACAGTAGAATCCGGTTATTACGATCACTTTGGGACTAGCGCTTTTTGATAACAATAACCGAAATATGTCATTAAACAATGAATAAAAATACACTAAACAGTGTTTTGAGACCAACTGATTATGATAACAATAGCCGATTGATAATGATAACATTACTGGTGATTATAATAATCGGATTCCCTGTACAATAAGCCAAGATTACTGCATTGATTTTTAACGTGGCAAACATTGTACTGTGTTTACAGTGTAAGTTTACTGATATATCTTTTAGGTTGCATTTTCTATCGTACAGTACGCTGTGATTGGCAGTGTTTTTAAAAAATATTTAATCAAAAAAAAAATTATTTTTATATAAATGTATACAGAATTATTTTATAAGTTTGATTCTATTGTTCGATTTTTTATGATAGTTATATTATCAACACTCTTGTGTGATTTATGCATTTATTGAAAATGTATACAATTGAAGGGCGTCGGTCAATATAATGATAATCCACATTTTTTAAATTGTTCAGGAGAGCCGTATTTTTTGGCGTCAAACTCCATATATAATAGTACCATACTGAGCAACAAGGCGATTATTCTATACTAGAAGTAGCCCGTGCCATGCACGGTTTTAATGCAAACAGGATTTTTGAAGGTTTTGTTTTATTAAAATGTCCTGCATTCTTAGAGATAAAGATAGGTAGAGGGAAGTGAAGACTTGGGCTATTTTTAATAAGAATTGTGTTATCAATTTTTGTAAAATTCAGGAAGTGGTAAAGTAACGAGCTAGAAACATTACTGACGAACAGTTTAATGTAAAAAAAATGTCATTTTTAAATGAAAAAAAAAATTGTTTATCATTTATCCTTCAATTAATGAGAAACTGTTGCAGCTAATTTGCATTTAATATAACTTTGATTTTTCATTTTTGAAGGATCACTTTTGAAAAATAACTTTGAAATTTTCATTAATGGCATAAATGTATCAATCGACGAACCTTGTTAATCATTGTTTATTTATACTGGGATCGATTTTTATTATTGTATGGACCAACAAGAATATCCAAACTCTGAACAAATCAAACATTTTAAAGCTATTTAATATTTGCTCAAACCAGTGATATTAATCAAGTTCTAATTTTATTTTTATTTTTAATTTTTATAAAACGTCAACTTACTGGTTAAGTTGAATGTTTGTAATGCAAACCAATTGCTGCTTACATATCTACTTAAATAACATGTAAATCAGAAACTTCATTGAATCATAGTGAATTTTAAGAAAGTATACTAATTAATTGTATGTATTCAAGTGTGAAAAATTTGGAGTTTATACGATTCGTTATGTTAAAAACTCGTTCAATCTTTATTACTACAACAAATATTTTGTTCATTAAACTACCTAGTTAATGAATATTTTCATAATCCAGTTGGTGTTGGAAACAAAGTGATACCGATTTTTTTAATTATGTTACAAATATTTTACTTATACACATGTTAAGTACCCGTACAGATTTTGTTACTGTTAATATAATTGTGGTTAGAGGTATAAAAACTAACATTTGTGATATATATATTTTTTTAAATCCAGTACACAGATTAACTTATAGTTCATGTGAAGTGATGATTTTCAAATGAGCCCATTGAAACATTGTTATATAACATTATATTGTAATGTTATACTAGTAGCTTATATGTATAGTATATACTGTTTATATGAAGAGGTGCAATGTACACTGACTACCTGTACAGTTGAAATTCAAGTTTCAAACTGACCTGTCGTTTACTTCACTAACAAAAGACAATTACTGTTATAGTCAACTCATACCATACAATATCGAGGAAGACAAATTATAAATATTCAGTATTTTAACCAATCAAGCATATGTATCACCATTGTGATTTGTGTTTGAAAATGTTGATCATATTTAAACTAATTACTAGATGTTTGGTATTTTCAGATTTATATACCAACAAGCAAATGTATTTGAACACTATACATGTGATAAATATTTATATTTATGTAAAAACGTGTTCATTTTACCAGCATTGTATAGAATCAAAGCATTCTATAGAATGTCAAAAGCCTGGTTTAGGCAATGTATGAAATTACCATTGGAACACCAAGAGTTTAGGCTTAAATTTTAACTTTGTTTCTTTATTTTACAGAACATTATGTTAACTAACCTAAACAGTTTTATACAAGATGTTATTTCATGCTTTGCAAAAAGAAGCTAGACATTCTATAAAATGTCTGGATTCCATACATTGCCGATAACATATGTAACAACCACCAGTTTATAAACAACAAAAATAAACGAAGGAATATTATTGGTACTATTTAATACAAGAGTGCTGCTACTTTAAGAGCTCTAGCATCTTAAGTTAGAAGAACCCTTTCAATGTTTGTGGTTTCGATCGTGGAAATAGCTGTTGACATTGCAGTTCCAATGTTGCATAGTTAACACTGAGATGTACGTTTCTCTTTCGTCTCATTAAAACAATTGAGTTGTACATGTGAATAATTCAGGTCTCCCAACTTTCTAACAGCACTTTCAAAGTGTATTCATCAAGAAATCGACTTAAATAAAAGAATCGAAGGCTTTCCCGGATTAACGTTGCATTTAACAATTCAGAGTTTTGAGTAAATGGCAAAAGGAGTATTCAGCAACACATTGATTGTCACATATTAAGTGCCCATTTTCGAAGTGATATATGTATGTTTTAGGTAGGTATGAGATTGTCTATTGACAGCACTAACTAGGCGCATATATTGAGACAGTTTTCCATAATAATCTCAATATTTAATTTTTGTAACATACGTTATTCCGGGCAAGCCTTCAATTATCTCAATAGAAAATATATATGTAATTTTATGAAAAAAATGGTTCAAATTTTATATAAATTAATATTGTTTCATCAAAATTATTGCAATATATAAAGTGCAATTGTAACAAATACAATATATTTATTGTATACTTTATGGCCAAACATTGTTTGCAATTATTAAGTCTTAAGTTTAATTCAAATCTGTTTTTGTTAATTTTTATTGACTTATCCATTTGAGCAAATAAATATATTTCAGATGTATCTAAAAATTTTTTTGTTATATTATCAAATTTTGTTATACAGGATGATCCAAAATTCACTTTCCATTGCAAATCTTACTGGAATTTTTAAAGCAAAAAATCCTGTCTTTTTTAGTAAACAATGTTCATCGGCTATGACTCATAGCATGAATATCTAAATGTCTTTTAATCAACATGACATTCCTCAATCAGTAAACTACATGTTTGGATAGCACTCTAGTTCTTACATTACTATCCACGAAAACAATAAGATCTTTAGCTAACCTCAAATTTATTTCACAACATTTTTACAGAATATTGGTGATAAGACTTGTTTCATCAGCCAATTCTATCTTGTATCATATAAGACTATTTAAACAACAAAACTGCCAATTTATAAAGGTAAGCATTTATTTGATTTCTCATAATATATACACAATTAGAAAATATACTTAAAATAAGTAAGACAAGTGTTTAGTGCCTCAACTGAGGAGTTCCCTTTGACCTCCAATCTAAAAACTCGTCATAATCAGCGTCTTCGTTTGCAGCCGTTTCACCCTCGTTCATTGCCGACATCATCTCCTCGGCTTTCTTTATAGCTTCTTTTCGTTGTTGTAATGCTTCCACTCGAGCCCAGTTATGACTGAAAACGAATGAAGGTGTAACTTATTTCATAATGGATGAAATTGCTGCAAACAACAAAAATACACATACATTTGTTCATCAATTTCATCTATTTGTCTTTCTGCTTTGCTCTCTTCATCATTCTCGTCTAACAACGCTTGTGAAACCTGAAAAAAATGTTGGCAATTAGTAAAACACACATGGACATCAATTCATACGCATTATAAATCGCTTTTATGCCCATTGTTCGTTTGTAACTTACCGTCGATTCTTCGGCTATTGCTTTCTGGAATCTGTCCCATTCGTCGTCTAATGGATTCTTGTATTCCACTTTTCGCACCTGTAATATATTTTAAGTTAAAACTTAAGGGAATAACGGGGAATAGTCAATGAACGAACACTTCTACTTGTCTTCTCACATTTTAGTCTCTTGTAATTTAACCCTTGAAGAATTTATTTTACTCCATGGCCATTGTCAAGTCCGTTTACTGTGCGCATAACACAAAGTATGACAAAAAACTTGGCAACAGGTTGAATTACCTGTATTCAAATACTATACTACACCCCCCGTCACATAAAAATGTTGGATGTGACAAGTAGAACAATTCGCGAACCACTGTGGCGTCAGCTTCTTGCCAGTTTCCAAAATTGCACAACTTGGGCAAGTTGCAATTTTAACTGCCATGCTAGCAGTTGATATTATAACTTTCTAATTTTAAATTGTAATACACTATATTGGTGACTCCATTACATTATACAGCGTGTACCAAACTAATTCAAGTGACGATAACGGCTTTGGAAATTCATGAGTATGTTTCTCACATGTAACAAAATGGTATTCAAGTTTGCTCACACATTCAATCCCTCCTCTCTCCGTCCATGGCATTGCACAAAGAAAATGGCCACCCCGAAGCAGAAAATGGTTCCAGTTCACAACTTGCATGTTGCACAGATTTCTGTAGACTACAAGGAAAGACTGTCACTCGTTCCACATGCCGGCGTCCTGCGCTTTTCACTTTATTACAAAGACACCCCATTATCTGAAACTACTGATATCATCTAATGTAGAATGGGGATACCATTCTGAAATTGGTATTTGTGCCAAAGGCTCCCTGAACAGTAATAACTGGCTCATGCTTCGCAAATGCACACAAAACGCTTTCTGCTCCAGTTGCCATTTTCACTTGGTAATGTCATGGACAAAGGGGGGAGGGTGTTGCATGCAATCAAAACTTGAGTAACTGACAATTTGTTCCACGTGGAAAACCTGTGTGTGTATTTTCAAAGCCATCGTGGCCTCTTGAAACTGCTCCAATCATTTTACTGCATTAATATTACTGCATTAATACTATTATATTTGAAGGGATTGTGCTTACTTTAGCATCCATAATGGGATCGTCAAAAAATCCTTCAGGAACGCCTTTTGTGGCCTGTGATCCTTTCTTATTGCCCTTCTTAGGATCGGCAGGTTTGGCAAACGGTTTGTCTTCAGGGTTATCGAAAAAATCTACACAAACCGATATTAACATTTCGAAATCATACCGTATTGCAAAGTGTAAGTTGCTTTTTGACAATAGAATACCTGTAGGTAATCCATCTTCTTTAGGCTCTTCGCTCTCCTTTTTTTCCGATTTTTCGTCCTCTTTCTCCTCCTCTTCATCAACGTCCATTTCATCATAATTAATGATTACACCACGCTGAGGTTGCACAACTTTGACTGCTGATGCATGATCCTTTTCTTTTGACGTGGAGTTGTTTTCCTCATTCGAAGCAATGACTGCATGCAACACACCGTCAATTGTAAAAAAAAAACAACTCGATGTTAGATTGTAGATGCATTACAATATGCATGTAACATGTAAATGATACAGGCAGAAAATTTGTTACAATATTTAAACATGAAAATTGTCTCCTAGTTGTGTTGTCATTCAATTCTGGGCAGTAAAAATTAATGTTAGAATTCTAATTTTATTCTAGTTAAGCAATGACTGCAAGCAAAATGATGGGAATACACGGTCAATTATAAAAAACCTGTTGTTAAATTGTAGAAACACTACAATATACATGCATATCGTTATAGGTGAATGAGGGCGGGCAGAGAATTCTTACAAAATTTGAATAAGAAAATTGTCTCATAATCGTGTTGTCATTCAATTATGGACAGCAAAAGTTAATATCAAATTGTTAATGGAATGATTTCTTAATTCTACTCTGGTAATTCCTAAACCAAAAGACAGCCTGACACATGCAATTTTTCTTTGTGTGGCAAGTGGAGCAATTTGTGGAAAACTGTGATGTCAGCATCTTGTCCAGTTTTCATTGGTATGGCAAGAAACTAGCATCAGTTTTTCACAAATTTCTCAAATGTCCACACCAAAAATTGCATGTGTCAGCAAGACATAATTTAATTATTAATATATTTTTCTAACTTACAAAAAATGTCGTAACGAATGATGAATTTTATTTTTTTATTGGTTGTTCGATTTAGTGTCAAAACTTTATAAGTTCTGCTCTTATGCATTATAACTTTCAAATTGTCTCAGTAAATTACAGCTATAAAATTTTAATCTACATATAATTTCAAAATTAGAGTTTACCCCTTTCTCCCCCCTATAAAGGCCAAATGTCATTCTGTGTCATATCTCTACGGTTTTTTCCAACGGCAGCATGTTTGTACCACGTCACCAATCAGCTTCATGGTTAGTTGGTTGTCTTTTGCATTTGAACCAATCATGAAGCAGTTTCATCATCTGATACTGATAGTCAGAACAATGACCGTTTCAACGGTCATTGAAAAAACACAACCAATCGTTACATTTGGCCTTAAGTTGGTAATGTATTAATCAATGGCTGTGTACGCTTTTAGAGCAAAAAACGTCCAGACAGTGGATAACTGTTGCAACTTACATAGATCCTATGCACGTTATCGATTGTCTTTGGATGGTTTCTGCGCTAAAAGTGCACAAAGTGAACACGACCAATTCTCATGAATGTTCATGAATATCAGTGTACAGCAGTTTAGTAGTACAAAACAAATTCAACCACCATAAAATACTGTCACATTTCATGTAACGTGAGGTAGGTACTTGGAATTCAACGAGGGCACCGACTGGCCTTACAGCTTTGTCCTCAAAACTTCATTGAAATTAAAAATACAGAAATGATGATAAGATGAGGATGATAAACAAGAAACAGGGTTTTATAATGCAGGAGGAAACTGGAGAACCCTGAGAAAACCTGCCTCCGTGGTGTCACACACCCAACCAACATGGCACGAGTGGGAGGCGAACCCGGGCCACTAACGTAAGTGACCATTGTATTTTATTCAACATTTTTTTTTTGAATAAATTTATCAAACTGCCATTGAGAGAGTTGAATATAACTTCCATTAGTCTAAGGAAAATTGGAAATTTGGGTAAAACTAATAAATTGCTGTGAAACCAAAATTTCAAGTATTCGAAATTCTGACTGTAACGTAAGCAACCATGGAATGACCCTTATATTTTTTAAGTTTAATGTGTTCTGCATGACCAATTCTCTAACTGTAACGTAAGCGACCATGGAATGACCCTTAAGTTTTATGTGTTCTGCATGACCATTTGCAATGAACAAACTAATGCAAACCTCTGCTTTTCTTTTCCGAAGGTTCTTCGCTGTTGCTGAGTTTTCGTTTGCCAGTAACCACTTGTGAATTAGCCGGTTCATCTCTACTTTCTTTATCATCTCCTTTTTTTTTCTTTAACCTATTCAAATTCTGAGAATACATAGTATATTTTAGAGAATATTGTAGTCCACATGGAATACATTCTGTAGTACAGTGTTAGCATTTCTTTAGACTGCTTAAAATAACTTGGAGAAAAATATAATATGAGATATACCTCTCTGTGGTTTCTTCCATTTATATGCGCTGTCCATAAGAGTTCATTCCTGATTTTAATGTTGCATAAAATACAAACCAGCTCGTTCAAGTTGTTGTATTTACGTCATGTTAAGGAACACTCGGTTTACTTTGGTCGGTGTCTGTCAAACACGACTACAAATAACTAATAAAACGGTTACCAGTTGTAAGTGAAAGGATATTTTGCTAATGGTGATTCTACTTTTTTATCTTGGTACACGCCTTGCTTCTCTTTCATCAATTTTCGAAGCTCCTGTTGAGATAACTTGCCTTTCGTCGCCATCGTCAATGTATTTCATTTCCCCCCTTGATTTCTTCAAAGACGAGAAAGAGAGAAGATGCTTAAATGCTAACACAAATCTCTACGGTGGTTGATACTATACTGCGCATGCGCAATAAAATACATGCCATGTGTCTCGTTAAGTAGCAACACGATGCCATTTAAAGGTTATTTTGTGCTTGTTGAGATTAGGTAACGTCATTACAGCAAATAACGTGTAGTTGATCATAAATTTTGTATGATTATTATTTTATTATAAAACAATATAGATGTGTTTAACAACACAAATCAGCGTAAAAAATTAAACTACTGGATATTTTTTTTTAAAACCTAAAGTAAAAAAGCAGTTAAAATGTTGGTGACGTCACATGTGGACGGACGAATGACTATAGTCAGTACTAAATATAATTATCGGGTATAAAGCGGCAATGATAAGTTGACACTTACAAAAACTTCCAAACAAAAGTTAACTTTTTGACACAAAATTTCGAAACAAAGTGTTCAAAAAGCTGTTATCTCAAGAAATATTGAATCCTGAACACAATGAACTCCACGAAATTAGTTGTAAACAAAGAGGAAGTTTATACTGGATCTATATTAGATATTGCAAGCTCTTCGGCGTTGAAAAGCAATGGTAAAATAAAGCTTACAAATTATTCTGTACTGTAAGATATGTTTATTCAACAAAATTTACACATTTTTAACACCCTTTTTTTATGTGTTAAGTTGAATTAACTATGGTGTAAAATAACAAATGTATATGTACATGTATGCAATGCACTAATCACAGTCTAGTGACTCTTATTTTTTTAAATTTTAGTTTAATGTCTGCAAATTAAAATTAAAAAACCTTAAAGTTCAAAATTGTTGAACTTGATTGATTCAGTGCATGTAGTTTGACCAGTTTTCATTTAATTTCTGTTATTCATTATTATTTACAGAGACCCCTAAAAAAAGGACCCAAGGTCCGGAAACAAGAAGTGCCAACAAATGCATTCGGAAACCAGAAGATGCCATTAAGGATTTCATGGACCATTTAAGACACGATGTGGATGACAATTCACACTGCGACAAACAATCTAGAAGCTGTCGTGCAAGGGGTAATTTGTAAAAAAAAATTTTATAGTTTATGTTAATATGTGAAAAAGTTTCATTGTTCATGAATTTGACAAGTTTTATACATTTGTGCGAAGGACAAGCCTGTAATTACTTAACATAGTTTTCGTGATAGAATTGAATAATAGAATTCATGATAGTTGACACTCCTCAATTAACAGAGTTTATATTTGCAGATGATGATGATGATGATGATCTTCTTTTTGGTAAAATGCTTTTTCCCATTCGATCGTCAAAGAACAGGTTAAAGCATAATGGTATGTTGATACACACAAAGTTATATTTTTTGGGGTTAATTTTTGTTGAGCTGTTGGTGAGTTTTTCAAAACTTAATGAGTTTATCTTGTGTAATATTTTCTTTTAAGAATCCCAGCAAGAAAGTAAAACATCAAGAGCAGATTCTTCTGTAATGGAAGAAGAACGTTCAAAAACACCTGATAAAACAAAAACTAGCAAATCAACACTAAGAAGCGCATCTGAAAATGTTCAAAGCTGCACTCCGCAAAAGAGACAAGCTGACAGTAATGGGAACGTAGTGGTATCAAAAGAAGCTAAGAGAACAGTTCAGTTTACAAGTTCAAAAACGAGACTATCCCCACAAAAACTGATGGCAGAAAGTGAGTGATTATATAAATTTGATAAGTATCACATTATTGGTTTTCATACTTGATACATTAAATCTATTTATAATTTTTTGGCAGCGTTGAAATATTTGAAAATGGGCATCAGATCGAAAAATTCTAATACAGAGCAAAGTTTAAACAAAGTTACAAATGAAGATCTCAGTGATGCTCTAGATTTACCATCTAGGGAAGTTAATGGAAACTCAACTAGTGAGTCGGTCAGTAACGCAGCTATGATTTGCTCACCGACGAAAAGAGCCCATCACTGTAAGTGTGAATGTGCAGTAGATCCTGTATAAGACACTTCTAAATTTGTAAGTCTTATAATTTAATAGACGCTGCTAATTTTTTATTAGGGGTAATGGAAACGAGAAACAAAAAAAGCGATCAGCAGGATGCTGATAAACGGAAAAGGCTTCGTTATGAGATTGTAAGTTGTAATACAACTTATTATTTAATGACTGTTTTGTTTTTTTCTTCACATTAAGTGAAAGAAATTGTATTTTAAACTGTACATACATATTTTCAGCAGTTATATTCAACTTGCATACAAATTTTTGTTTTGTGTTAGGCGAATAGAGAAGAATATTTTTCACGACGAGAAGATGTGCTGACTTCAGACCATACTTTGGCTAGGTTAAAGAATCAGATCGTTGACAAGGAGTCTACAGCTCAATCTCTAGATAAAGCATCACTCACTCATCAAAGAGAAATTGCTATCTTGAGTGAAGAACTGCAACGTCAATTTCGGAATTGGTCATCACTTTTAAGGTGATATAAGTTTACTTTTTATTTGGTATAAAAATTTTAGAATAGTTTTTTATTTTAAATTTTGATCTGGGTGCAGTGCAAATTTCAATATCTTACTATACGGGATTGGTTCGAAAACACAGTGCATGAACGAGTTCAGGAAGCAGTACTTGTCAACCAAAAACGTTGTTACAATCAATGGGTTTTCACCTAATAGCTTGCTAATACAGGTAAGCTGCACTCAATTATGTGCTTAATATTATCCTTGGCACATGATATTAAGTTAATCTTGTACAGTAGAATCCCTCTAATCCGACGTATATTTGACTAGTGGGTGTCGCATTACTGGATTTTGACAATTTTGTGTACCAACCTGCTAACTGCCGAGTGTCGGATTGGAGAGACTCTACTGTAGTTGGTTAGCTGTTTTTAAGAATAATTTTACATTGTATATTTTTTTTACACATGTAGACATTTTCATCTTTGATTGAAGATATTTTGGAAGAAAAATGCACCTGCAATAATGTTCCACAGCAACTCCAGTTAATTGATAGCATAATGAGAAAAAGTAATTTTTTGATTATTTTTAAATATTTATTTGTGTTTATGAAATTATTTTTTGTTTCATGTGCTTTTTTCATTAGAATGCTGTCACGTCTATGTGATCATCCACAGCATTGATGGTGTTTTGTTTCGTACACACAAAATCCAAACATGGCTAAGCTCGTTGGCTGTTATCCCAAACATACATGTGATTGCTTCTATTGATCATGTGAATGCACCTTTATGTAAGTTATGTTGTTATTTGAAAGGCCTGGTGTAAAAGGGTGTTAAGTACAATAACATTACATGAAATTTTATGCATTTTAAAAACATTTTTTCGATTCCTTAATGCTTTAAAAACATGTAAAACAATTTTCACAAAATTCCAAGTTCAGGAAAAAAATATGCAATTTCATATAAATTTGACGTTTACTTATTACCCTTTTACATCAGGCCGCTCATTTATTTACGGCAATGATATGTTGTTGATTTATTTGTAATTGAGAATGTTCAAGTAACCGTGTTTTGTTGAAGACGATTTACATGATTTGAATTTGAATGTTTTAAAACTTTTAGTGTGGGATCATTCAAAGTTAGGTCAGTTTCGCTGGCTATGGTTTGACATAACAATGTACTCAGGGTATACAGATGAAACAGTTTGCGAACGTTCGATGTTTAGTGGTCCGTCGCGTGATCTTCTGCTTAGTTCCTTAGTTTACGTTTACCACAGTTTAAATCCCAAGGCCCAAGGAATTTTCAAGTTGATCATGAATCATCAGCTGGAAAACGGTGACGCTAGTAATTATTTAGGTGAAATGTTTTTTTTATTTTATAAGTTTATAACTTCATTTGATTGTAAAAATAATGTGATACTGTTTGAACATTTTTTTAGGAATAGCTTACCAGGACTGTTATAGAAAATGTAGTGAAGAATTTCTTGTCACCAATGATTTGACGATGCGTGCTCAGCTCACGGAATTCAAAGATCATAGTGTTATCAATGCTAAAAAGGTAAAATGTTTTTTACTTCAACTTAATTATAAAATCGCACAAAATGAAAACAATAATGCAATGTTTTCAATCGTTTGTTTTGTTTTAAATAGGGTCCGGATGGTGCAGAATACTTAAAAATTCCGTTAGATATGAAATCGCTCAAAGCATTTAAAGATACTTTGTCATAGGTGGGTATTTAATGTTGAACCGTTTGAGTAATTTTATAATGTTGAATGTATTTTATGTTACTATTTTTTTACTACAATGCACCTTGGACATTGTCATAAGTATTTAAATTGAATGATGTTTTGCATGAATTTTATGATTATGTGCTCTTTTAATGATAATTAAAAAAAAAACTACTAAGATTTTATTTGATTATTCTATATTAACAAAATACTAATCACTTTATTTTAATATGTGGGTTTTTTTAAATTGTTAAATGCACGGTTTTTATTTTTACTTTTCTGTTAGCTGAAAGCCACTGCTTGTAGCGCTAGTGGCTTGTCATATATCCTGGTGTTGTTTTTATCTAAACTAGTCTTTATCAGTATATGAGTCTGTACCATATTTTTGCAAATATAGGATGCTACTTTTAAGGGTTGGAGTAAAAAATGAATTATATAGGACACTCTCAATTACCTAAGAAACAGCTCACTGAACAGTGAAAACAAAAAATTGATTGGCTCTAATGTAACGTGTTTTGTAATAAAGACACCAAAACTAAAGACCAATAACCCAATCGTTCATATATTTTTGTTATATTCTACCGGTAGTATAATAAATAATAATCTTTTTTATTGTATTTATTTGTTTATCATAATTTATATAAGACTCTCACGAATATAAGAGGCAGCAAGGGAGTGTCTTGTGTAAAATCTTGTATAAGACGCATCTTATATTCGCAAAAATATAGTAATATATTATGATTAATACTAACCTGACCTGGTGTTTAAATCCATGGAGACTAGTTTTGATATGTTAATAACAACATGCTAAGTTACTAGTGATACAAGCAGTGGCTCTCAGCTAACAAAAGTACTTTATAAAAAAAATTGCAGTTTTTGTGATTATTTTGTTGTGTGTGCAATCGGACGAAGTCTTCCAGCACTCATGAAATTGCAACTAATCACAACTAAGTTTATAATAATAGTAATAATAATATAATAAGTGTATTTAAACTAAAAGGCCTGGCGGTCGGAGCGTTCACTTCTGGCGGCAGTGGCCGGGGTTCGCCTCCCACTTGTGCCATGTGAATTCAGATTGGGGTTTGACACCACGGGGGCAGGTTTTGTCAGGGTTCTTCAGTTTCCTCCTGCAATTATCATAAAACCCTGTTCCATGTTTATCATCCTGATCTTATCATTTCTGTATTTTTAATTTCAATAGTCAAATGACATTTCTGTAAAGCCATTCGGTGCCCTCGTTAAACTTCCAAGTACCTACCACCACCTTTAAACTGTCTAAAAGGTATGCAATCCATGCTAGGCAAAAACATTGTTCTCAAGATTGTTTTTTTTAACAATTTGGTTTTTACAATTTTTTATTTAACTTGACTGGTCGTAAAAAATGTTTCAACATGTTTCATTTTTTAAAGATCGTTTTCACCTATGTTCCCAGTATCGTAGACACTTG
>JAQIWH010000624.1:0-44089 GCA_034695005.1 Cryptops parisi | reverse complement strand
ATAAAAATGCAAATTTTAACGAGTAAATTACCTCATTTGGTTTACAAATGGACAATATTTGTCAGGGATATCACTGGAAAATAGTCAGGAATTGTCAGGGATATACACTTCAAAATTTGAGTGGGAACCCTGAAATACAGTGAAACTTCTCTACAGGACAGCTTTTGTATGGACCTGATTTTCTGCTGTTATTAAATGTTCCCCCTACTGAGGAATCACCACTGAATCACCACTGAAGGACATTTTTTTTAATGAAACCATAGGTGGTCTGCTTAGAGAAGTTTTACTGTATTTAAAAAAAATATGCAATTGAATTGAGGGATACACCGATAAGGAAATTAAGGAAATTAATACTGATATATCAGCTACTGGTATACCAAATTTTTGGGTATGAAAATGCATATTGTAATTAATTATAGTGTAGTTAACCCATGATGGGAGGATTCCAGTTTGTTGACATCAGTTTTTGTCACTTCTAGATCCCATTTTGAATGCTGCTATGCTAACATTATAAACAAGTTAAATTTCACGTGTCTCTCTAGCATGTTATGTAAAGCAATGTAATAAGAAATGTACAGAATAAGCAGTTTCAAAATTTAATATAGGTTTATATTAAAAAATAGAAATGAAATGGACATTTTCCAGTACAAAATATTTTGGTAAAAGATTTTGGTTATAGGGTTGGGCACTACTTACTACCTTCAGCTTATGAACATCATCGTTCTAACCAGTCGACCACTTGACCTAACATAGTAATTAATGCCTTCTATATAAGTTGCTAAATGTGTTGCTTAGCTCTCTCCCCAATATTGGGCGGATAAAAGCATTTCACCCCCAGACATGGGGGATAATATCTTCCGAGTTTAGTTACAATTGATCCAGCAGTTTAGGAGCCTTATTAAATCGCACAAACTAATCGACAGTCTTTATGTTGATGATATGTAAATGGCGTATCATTGTGTGTTTTGATGCTATTTTCTAATAAATTCTTCATGCTGTCTCATTGGCTGGTGTCACCATGGCTTATTATTTTATAATAAACCATGGCTTCACGAATGGTCGATATGAAACTGATATACCGATATAAAAAAAAACGGATACTGATATCTCAGCAGAGGGCCTCCAGATATATGGAGGATATATAGGTGCATATCTCTAATTGAATTACTTTTATCTTAAAAAATTGAAATATTCAATGCTGATGAAACGTCTAATCCAAACTATTGGTCAGTAAAATTATCTTAGCTATTCAACTAAATTTAGATTGTTTTCTTTAGCAGAAACAAAATCTCTATTTTTAAGTTAGAACAATGCAGAATTTCAACACTGATACTTATAATTGTTGAATACTGCTGAAAGTGTCATAAATAACTTTGCTTATCAATAATTTTTTATGGTAGTCTTCATCAGTTTGCAGGTTAACCTTAATAAATTGGTTCTTGTTCTTGTGATACAGCTATCTGGAATACCAAATTGTACAGTATATAGTAATGTATCAATTTCTAAACTTCTAGATTCATTATTTATATATATGATAAACGAGTTTCATGTGCTTTGGCACTGATGAAATTGGCATGTTTGCATATCACTGAAGTGGTTTTATCCCTAGTCTTAATTACAATTAATTTACCCAGTTCACTTAAGCTACAGTGAAGTTTTTGATCGATTGTTTAAAATTCTGTTAGATAACCTCTTCATTGGATTTGTAGTCATCAAAATTAACATGCAAGTAACTCAGTACATTGTGGGTGCATTCTTGCTGGTTTTGTTGTTGACCTACTACTATTCCTGATTATTTGTCAAAGTGTCACAAATGTTTGAATTTTTCAATTAGACTTAAAATGTTTTATGCTTTTTTAATTTGCAGTTTTGTTTTGGGATGAATTAAGGTATACCTTAACTTTTGATTACTGAGGATTTTTTGCATTATTATTGTGGGAAATGCTGGCTGCTTCTACTGGTTTTTAACTATAATTTCATTAACATCAATTGATTCTATTTAAAGTAAAATATCAGCAAGAGAAAATTGCAATTTTTTCATGATTTTATGAAAAACCAGAAATATCTCGATTTACATAGCTAGTTTTTTTCCAAGTGAGCTTAATGAAATTGTACAACTATGCACCAAAACTGTTTACATAAGGTACATCCTTTGACTTGAAGTGCATAATACCTTAGAGATCTAAACGGCTCGACTTACGAAAAAGTTGAGATCAGAAAAAAAAATTTGAGAAAAATCTGAGTTCGAAATCAGAACAAAGAATGAGATGGTTTGTTTAAAAAATAGACAAAAACAAATAACATAAGACCAATGAAAACTGAAGTGGTCGTAATATTAACTCGGAAAATTTAACTCGAAATCCCAACAACTTGAGAACGGAACCATGTCCTGGAATGAATTGTGTTCAGGTCTCAAGGGTTCACTGTATTTCATGTTGAACAAAGTGATGCTTCTAAAAAGTACATTGAAAATGCTTTTTAAGAATATGCTTTATTTTCAATTTTTGCAATTTTTGATTTGATTTATGCAATTTTTGGACTAGCGATTTTCGTAATGCAATTTTTTTGGTAAATTTGATTTATGGGATCTTTGGGTAAAATTCTATTTTGCATTTCTGCAAGTATTTTTCATGCAAATTTAGATTTATGCAATCTGAGTAATTAGACAATCGATTTATGTTGAGTAATTCTATTTTCGTATTTCTGCACTTTTTGATTTGATTTATGCACTTTTTGTTCCATTAGACTATAGAGTGTACTCTCGAATGCCTGTAGATGGCAGTTGATGCTTCTTCATCATCTGATGTGTTGTTTTCACATGCTAATGACTTCATAGTAGGATCAGCATCGGTTGTTCCAATGTTCTTTAGCAGATTGGAAATCAGACTCTTTGAAACTAAACAGCTCTTGGAGATAAGACACTATGACTATAAACGTGGTTATGCGCATGGTTTTTAGTAAGAAATACTAAGTTTTGAGTCTTGAAAATAATATTTGGAATCAGCGATGCACAAATATGTCAGTCTCTTGTCTCAAAAATGATTCAAAGCGGAGATATGATATTTTTGCATTCCTGCATAATGACATTGTCAATTGCAACTTTTGCAAAATGTTCAACATTTTAATATAAAATTGTATAAATGCAAAATGTATCATCATGTGCATTTAAAACTTCAGGTAAATAAATGCGCTTAACTTTACATATGAACATGTTGAATTTTGCCATTCTAAACTTAGTGTCTATAAGCTGTCCGATTATGATGATGGGTGATGAAAAACAGCGTTTCCATGCATGTATAGTGAGCTTTTGACATTGATGGTTGTCCATTATTTCTTGAAAAGGCATCTGGCAAACTTAGAATGGAACATGGCTCGAAACATCAGCCAACACCTACATCATGTCTGACGTCACGAAAATCGCAGTTTAGAGCCAATAAGTTTGACAATGGATAGAGAAATTTGACTTTCTAGTTCTGGGATGTCTAACTTCGGATGATCCGAGGGCCGCATTCAGAGTAATAAATGCATATAAAAATACTTGGAGAATCATACCATTAGGTTTGGCAACAGTTCTCAACCAAATGCCATGTTACTTAGAACAATCTGTATCGAAACACTAGAGAATAACGTGGTAACATGGTGGCTAAGGGCTGCAAAAATATGTTCTGAGGACCGTGCTTTGGACAGCTCTGTTCTAGTTGATCAGAACCAGCCAATCATGAAGTAGTTCGATCACATGGTTTGGCGGATGTGTTTTTAAAAAATAATCAAGTAACATTATACCCTTTGTGATCAGTGATCACGCTTCCACCATTCAAAAAAACATAAATTGGGTTTCACACAACTCACGTTGCAATGGTTAATGCCAACAATGTCAATGTAGAATACAATATTACCCTAGGGCCTATGCTACATTCTCAAATAACCATCGTCGCCTCTTGATGGGAGTTAAGGGTCCTGTAAACGGTGCTTCTTTTATCGCTGACTTTTTTTTATTACCAGCTTCTCGCTCTGTCAGAGTGGATTTCTGACTGATAAAGTTGCTCAACCATTTAATTATTTACACTTTGCTGGTAAACATTAGTGTTTGAATAATCTTTCAGTTTAATAATGCAAATCTTGGATAATTTTGCAAACTTTAAGAAATACATATTATATAATATATAGTCATGTAATACTTTATTGCAGCCACTTCAACATTGTTTTGTATAGCATTTGATTTTTTCTTCTCCCATTATGTTTTTTACAATTGTAATATATTGGCATGTATTTGGTCCAAGTGAACTGTATCAAAATTAAAAAATACACACAGAACAAAAAAGAAATGTGCATGGGAAACAGCAAAATATTTCATTACCATGCATGCACTTATGGCCATCTCACGTATGCCCAAGATAGCCAACTATTCGCCCAACAGCCACCAATTCGCTTAACGTGAGCGGAAAAGTTGAACATGTTCAACTTTTTTCCTAGCGACCACTAGACTTTAGATTTAGACGCTAGTAAATTAAAAACGTGTCCAGAAGAAGTTTTTCCAGTGAATTTGATGATGAATTTTGAAGCTTGCTCAAAACTACTAAAGTAGCGCTGTCAGCTGTGTAAATGGCCATTTAGGCAATATATCATTTCCACTAGGGTGCATAATTTTGAAATGTTTCTAAAGTTTATTGGTGAGTTGCATTTTCTTGTTCATAATTTGCTTTCAACTGAAGCTATTCATGTTATTGTGAATAGAAACAAGTGAATGTTTCAACTGGTTTTTCATGATGCTGATATCAGAATCAGAAGTAAAATCGCAGTACAGTAAAGTTGAGCATCATAACCGCCTTTGTTTTTCTTGGCTGCAACTTTGAAATTCGTGGAGTCACAGTGAGTTTCAGTTGTTCTGGACTAGCCATCGGATTTGAGCTAGTTGTATCGGAGCTAGTCCATTGCGAAGCAGTTCGATGACTTTCGGCAGGCATATTTTTCAAAAATAAAAAGTCCAGATTTTGCATTATTCACATGGGTTGGTTGATAGGATTAGATTCGCATTCAGTTGAAGTCGATTGTTAGTTGTGTGTGACTAGAAACAAATGGACATTGAAAACATTTTGTTAATGATGTTGACATCGAGATTGCAGTGAAGTCATAATGTAAACTTGCAATAACATGTAGCATGCTATGCACTCTAACTTGCATGTAGCCATTCACTCAGCTCTCAATATGAGATAGGGTCCCCTGGTGGTCAGAGCATTCATCTCTGGGTGTGAGAGGTTCTGAGTTTGCTGCTTCTTATTCGTGCTATGTGGATTATGGGGGCAGGTTTTCTCGATGTTATTTCATTTCTTTTTAAAACATAAAACCCTATTTCACCATCATCACTTCCTCGCTCATCATTTTCAAATTTTCTGAATTAAAAGCCTGAGGACCAAGTGACAAACCTAACAGCAGTTGGTGCCCTTGTTAAACTTCAAGTAAATCAATATGAGATGGCTAAACATGTAGCTAAAATTTAGAAACAAACCGTTTCACCTGAATGTAGGGTGTGGCTGAAGTAATCAATTGCAATACATGTAGTCCAAAATATATTGAAATTCTCATAAAATGAAAAACCAACGACCCAATCCTAGTGTCAGTACAAAATTACTTAATAGAAAAGCTTTTCTCTCATATTAGAAACTATGATAGTTGTTTGGCTAACACTTTTTGTTTTTGTTATTAACACTTGTTTATTTGTGCTCTACATAGTAATTACTGTACTGTATATTGAAACTAAGCAATGTTTTTACCAACTAAAAAATGCGTACAGATTTGTACCAACTACTATACTTTTGTTTAATTTGAGTGTGGAATTCATCTGTTGCAATGTATAAAAATTAAAATCTGGTTTAATATATTGGATAAAACATTTATTGTAAGATAATTTTTATATAAGGGAGCCTTGCAATTTTGATTCTTAAATTTATACTAACTTTTACTTCTATCACTCATGGTGAATTGTAAGAAAGTTCAGGAGAACAATTTACAGTGTAAATGCGATATTGACGATGTCTTTTTCATATTTTCAGTGCTTGGATTCCTGAGGACAGCATAAAACCCTATGACAGATTCAAAGAACAGATGGCAAAACATAATAAGACAAGCACGTTTCGAGAAGCAGTGGAAGCTATTGAAGATTACATACGCAACAAACCTGACGTAAGATTATTTTCTAACTAGCTCTTATTTTTTCATATTTAAAACTCTTCTATAGCCATGGTGAGCAAGAGATTCAATAGACAATATGTTTGGAGACAAGCTGGGTTAGGTTATTGTGGGGTTGTTTTTGTTTGTTTTTTTTTTTCATCAAGTTGAAATTACAGGTATAAGTCTTTACAGCTTCTTGAAGGTTATCTTCTGCAAAATGAAGGCTACACTTTAAAAGGGACATGCAAGTTTTATTGGTTACCTGGTGCGGTGTTCCGGAGAAGAAAAAAATTCTAATAAGATTTTAATCTGTTCAAAATCCAATCTAATAAGATATATTCATTTGATCATTTAATATCAATGTTGTCACAAAGCATAAATTATTCCATGATTGGAAATGCTCTTCAGTGGTTCAATGTCATAGTAAATTATACCAAGTAATAATTTACACTATCCTGAAAACCATTCATTATGATCAATATCAGTTTTGCTAGCAGTATGTTATGTTAGTTGCTCGAATAAGTTTATAAATACTTTTGAATCGGCGTGTGCAATCCTGCGGAAATTTTGTTTGCATTGTACACGGACAAGATAGATACCTTTTAGCTCATTCAGGAATATGCAAGCTTCTCATTATTGGCTCAACAAATTGTAAATCCATAATTCTTTGGGATGTAGACTTGTTAGTTTGTTTTTTGTTTCTGGAAACAACTATATATTTTAGATATAACGTTCAATGATTAATTTCCTGCTGTGATCTATGGAAATTAGCAATAAATAGTTATATAAACAGTTTTTAATTTAACATAATGAATGTGTTCCACAACTCTTTACATTAGCCAATTTTCATGTACAGGGTGTGTTTTGTTTTTTTATGTAAGGGCACTATTTATTCTGTTGCCAGTTTTCTATATCGCATTTGCTGTCATTTGTGACTTGACTGCTGTCTAGTTGGATGCTGACAATTCATTATGGAGAGTTTGACCTTTCAATAACGTGTTTTAGCGATAAAACGGATCATCGATGATGAAAACATTGATGCTGTAAGACAGCGGTCTCCAAACTATGGCTCGTGAGCACCACCAATCCGCCCTCGCGGCAGCGGGCTGGACATGCCCGGTAGCTGACTTATAGTTTATTTTGATTACATTGTAATATTCACATTGTAAGTAAATCATAAAAAATAATAATCAGGTGGTTGTCTCTCGTATTTGTACTCTGCTACTCGCTACAAGATGGCTTTCTTCCTGCTAGTCCCGAAACGAAAATTTGCGTGTAATTCAAAACTACAGTATGTTGGTATGATGAGCTAGCTAGGTCTTGGCCCACATCAATGGTGAAAACATTGATGCTGTAAGAAAAAGTGCTGGTTTGGCTGAATAACATCAAATCTTGTGATATCGATGAGCCACATTGTTTACTTTTACAGATTTTTTTGGGGGGGACTACTTAATAGAAAGAGTCTCCACTATAACAAGCTGACTATAATTCAACAGCTAAACATTCCAAATTTAACAAATCATCTCGCAAATGTGGTGAAGTGTAATGAATTTGGTTCGAAAGAGCCCCTATTTGCAGCGCGACCAGAAGCAGTTATATGGCTTATTTCAAATTCCATATAATATCATTCATTGAATGATATGTAAAAAAAATATTAAATTTAAAAAGTTTTGTTCATAAGTCATTGAAAAACAAAACAAAATTGCCCTTACATAAAAAAACACCTGTATGTTGGATTTGTCATCTCTACTGTATAAAAGTCTAGACTGAGGTTGAAGCTTCAGTTGTCATAACCACAATAAACAAATATTGGCCAATCCAGTGCAAGACATACATTGGTCATGCTGAATTTTACTGGTGGTAAAATAATGAAGTTGTGAACAGCCTATTGTACGGCTGGCCTATGTACAAGTATTGAATGCAATATTAAGATTCAAAGTTTTCCATCTCGCAGACCGGTAAATTTTTTCCGGTGTGACCTGGGAACCAGCTGGAGGGAGAAGGGTGCACAAATGTCCTCCTTCCTTCGATTATATTGTATGCAAGTACAGTAAATTAGGGAATTTTATTATAAAATTAATATATAAATTCAGATTCATGCAAAACAGATCAAACTGCCAATTATGAAATGCTTGTTCAAAGTTCTTATGAATTAATATCTTATGTATATGGTTAACATGCACAATGTCCTAAACTAATTTTTTAATAAACTAGCTTGAATGTTGATTAAATTCAATTATTGTAGTGAAACTGCCAAGCAATTTAAATTTTGCAAAATGTGGAGTGGCACTAATGTATTGATTTTTACATATGCAAGGAAGACATTTGTGTATCATATTGTAAGACATAATTTTCAAAATGACTACACAAATACAGTGGAACCTTGAAGTGCGAGTGTTTTGAAAGACGAGCAAAATTTTTTAATACATTTTTACTTGATAAACGAGCGTGGTCTTGATATACAAGTAGTACTGTGCAGTACTGTAAACTGTATGTTTCCATTATTTCTTATGGAGATAATTCGCTTTGATATACGAGTTTTTTGGATTACGAGTATGCTTCCGGGACGAATTGTGCTCGCAATTCAAGGTTCTACTGTAATGTAATGTTAATGTTATATATATAAAAAAAAAACATGTAAAAGAAAACCACATAAAAGCAAATTTGCATAAAATGCCTATCAGATAGAAAAACTGAAGCAGAGAAATCAGATATATCTCGGCATTTGTGCCACCTGTGGTGGACACTTTAACACAAAAGTTGTGGAAAGTGTTCAGCTACTTGTGCATCACTGCGTAGAATTTTATAATAGTGACATTTTTGTACATAATGTACTTCTGAGAGGAGTTATATTGTTGCATAATAGTTAAATTGCATATAAGGAGCAAGTACAAATTAAAGTTTCTTGTACTATACATTATGAACCACAGACCAATATTTCAACCTTTGAAGTGATCAAAGTCAACCAAGCAGAATCAGCTGCTGTCATTGTCAACTTCTCTATTTCGATCTTTGATTGGCTGTTAACACTTTTCACTCCCAATGATCTCATTTATTTTCCAATGACATCATTGGAGTTCCCTACTAACATCAAAGATTGAATGTTGGATTTTAACACTTCAATAGCAGTGGAATTTCAAAATACAAGCTTCAGGATTGGCCATATGCCAATGGTTTTTATACAAACTCTTAGAATATTTAAAAAAAATTTAGAGAATGTTTTGCTGTAACATGCAAAACATACAATAAAAGAAACATGTAAAACAAGAGTAAAAAAATTGCAAGAAATGCAGCAAGAGTCGAATAAATTAGTGGTAAAAAATGATAGCATAATATAGACTATAGAGAATTATCTTTCAATATGGTACTCTAGAGTTTTTCACCAGAAAAACAGCTCTTTTGAGCAATTTAAAAAATGTGGCTTCCCATTATGCTGTTCGAAACCCTTCAATTGTGAAAGAAGTTAACTGTTAGCAAGTCTTGCTACACAAGTTAGAATGCAGAAGTACTTGTAAAGCGTGACATCCTATGATGCCGTGGCACATGTAGGTAGCATGCTGGGATCGAGGAAAGAAACTTTTGCTTCAAAAGCATTTTGAATGTGAAACTGCCTTAAGGGTGTTCAGGCCCACTCCCAGGGATCGACAAAGTTAACAAGAATTCCACAAGGAGTCCACTCCTTTTTTCCAGGTGCCAACATAAATTTATTAATATTAAAAAATATATAAATCCAGGAGTTAGGTAAAACTTTTCAAGCACCCATCTTTGTCTACCCCTGTTCAGGCCAGCTCTGAACAATTCAATGGTTCAAACATTAGTAAGTTGAAAGACTCAAGCTTATTATCTCAATTGCTGTGGTTATTGATAAATGTTTTTCTGGTTAACATAGCTTTTGTTAGCTTTTGCTGAAACTAAGTGTTAAAGAGACTTGTTTCAGGAGTTTAAGGCAAAAAGTCTTATTATTCTGACCTAGTAGTAATCATATTTTTCATGTTTTGGTTGTCTGATACATTGATTATTTTGGATGTGGTTACATCCCTGACATCTTTGCAATGGTGGAAATACTGTAGTAACAACAGATTGTTTGATGTTGAAATTTGAATAATAATCACTACACTGGTCAGCCTGAAGCTTAAAAATCGGTTCCTTGAAACCATATCATTCTATTCTCTGATTCAATGACTGTGGGTTTTAATTGTTGATTATATTTTGATAATGGATGCTAAGCAAGTATAAGTTGTGGAATTTGCCAAAGAAAAGAAATTGAAATTAAGTTTTGAGGGTTATCTCACCTTCTGTGTTTCCTGATTTCAATAAAGTCTGAGGGCAAAATGATAGAGCCGTAAGGCCAGTCCGTGCCCTTGTTAAACGCCAAGTACCTACCTAGAGTTGCTTGCATGTGTGCTGAGCCACAAAAGAGTCTTCCCCTTCCTGTTTAAAAGTTTCGTGTTCCTGTTTTTCCTGAATGAAGAACATTGATATTTGGGGAAAATGCTTTCTAGATCTAAATAGTCAGTTACTTTATGGGTGATTTCACGGTCCCTTAACACTTTAAATTGTGATATCACAGAAATTTACTAGTTTTACCACAATTTACAATGTCCCTTAGACTAATGAAAGTTATATTTAACTTTCTCAACAAGGTTTGATACATTTTATTCATTATAAGTTATAAAATGATGAATAAAAAACTAGAAATAATGACCATTAATGTTATGTAAAATGTACTTTATGAAGGTTCAACTGGCAATTTTATTCCTGTTCTGTTTTTATAATTTGAGAAATAAACATTTTAGCAATTTAGTTAAAAGGGTCTTGGTGCTCAAAGATTTGTTGAAGTATTTAAAATATTTCATGTTTCAAAAGAGAGAAAATAAAATACCAGTCACCTGTTAGTTTTTACAGTAAATGGTCACATATTACATTACTAGTCTGAATTAGGAGTGTTCAGTAATGGAAACTCAAAAAATGATCCTTCTAATTGAAATTTAATTATTTTGTACTCCTCTTATATAGGACATCTCAATAAGAGCACCAGATTAAATTTTGTATTAAAACACAATTTATTTGAAACTTGCCGATATTTTTATTTCAGTAGGCTACACGCACTGCGATTAAATGTGGCACACAATATCCGACTAATGTTTCCTTAAGTCTCGTCACTGTATGATGTTTATCGGAATGTTCAATTGTTTGAACAGCGGTTTGTGGACTCAATACATGGGAGCTGTTACGTTATGAATTCGTAACGTGACAGCTCCCCTTCACTGAGAATCTAGAAACCTTTGCCCATTGCAACAGTTTAGCATCTTGAGCATCATACAGCGAATTCTCACGAAAGATCTGCATTCTTAGCAGATGCAACTGATGCACAACTTTAGCCAACAAACCATCTGCAATGCTAAGAATTTGAAGAACATTCAGATTTTGTGTTCCACATTTATACGGTATGTGTACTTTGTACTGAAATAAAAATATGAGCAATTGTTAATAAATTATGTTTTTCATTACAAAATTCAATCCGGCGATCTTATTGCAATATACAGTCGAACTTTGATAACTCAAATTTCTTCATAACTCAAATTAATTTACTGGTTTGGTTGGCCAGCAATCATTCCGCATACAAATCAACTTTCGTAACTCGAATTTTTCCATAACTCAAACCTTTTTATACCCCCATTGGGCTGATTTGATCCCTGTAACTCGTATTCAAGGTGAATCATTAGGTTGCAGCATCTTAAGAGTGCAGTTCAAGTTATCAACCTTCAACAAAACATTGTGGAAACGCGTCCCCTCAAACAAAACCAAGGCAGATTTAGCAAAGGATGACATCACATGTAAAACAGTCAATTTACATGCTCAGAGTGCAAAATAGGAAGTGGAGATAAAAGACTTCCCACAAAGCATTGCGCAAAATTTCTTTGAAATACTGTACTGTGTCTGTTACAATTAATGTACTACGTGTAGTACATTAATGCAGTACTTATGTAGATAACCTTTGTTCCGACTATTGAAAAAATAATTCAGAAAATTGCCAACTTCGTTAACTCGAATTTTTTTCATGGTCCCTTGGGTGTTCGAGTTATCGAAGTTCTACTGTTCTACCTACATAAACACTCGGCGGGGTTTGAGTGTTTATATAGGTATATTTAATGTTTGAGTGTTTATATACACTACCTCTGGCAGCAGTTGCCCAGGTTCGTCTCCCACTCGTGTCATATGGATTCAGTTTGGAGTCTGACACCACGGGGGCAGATTTTCTCTCATTTCTTCCTGCATCAGAAAACCCTGTTCTATTTTTATCATCCCTTGCCTCATCATTATTTCTGATTTCAATAAGGTCTGGGTCAAATGACACAGCTTTAATGCCAGTTGGTGACTTTGTTATACTCCCAAGTACCTACCCTTAGGATTTGAGTATATTGAACAATTAAAAAAAGTTGTAGATAATGAACATTGTAATGACCAAGAAATCTGCTTTTAATTATCAAAAATGGTAATATAAAAAAACTTCATAATTTTACAAAATAATAATTGCTCTGATACTGATACGTACAGTGGATCCTGGAGCTTCGAACACAATTTGTTTCAGAAAGCGGTTCGATTTTTGAGTTTATTTTCCTCGTAAGAAATAACATTCTTTTATGCATGGAATGACTTTTACCAGTTTTACCATATTTAGATGTAACATCGATTCGTGTTTTAACTAGTAGTCCTGAAAACAGCAGACCTCACTCCGATGAAAAAAAAAAAAAATTTTAAAAAATTAAAGCAATTGCAACCAAATTGAAAGGATACAATGTCAAGCCCTTCTGAATAACTTGTTCAAGTTTGAAGTAAATCCATTGAACCGTTCGCAAGTTATTGCATTACATAGACACACACAAATGCTATTTCGTCTCACTTCTCAAAACACTAAACTCAAAGTCACCCTCGTATTTCAGCATTGAATCCATTACAGCCAATTTAATGGAACCAATCAGGGATCACGCATACTCACTTGCTTTTCCATAGTATATGGAAAAACTCGTGAGTATGCGCAATCCCTGGTCCGCTTGGCTGTAATAGATTCAACGCTGAAATACGAGGGTGACTTCGAGTTTAGTATACAGCCCGTCAAAATGACGGGAAAGTTTTCATTTCATTTTAAAAGTTTTTATTTCGTAAGTTTTTATTAGGTTTTATATCGTTTTAACTCATGTTGCGTCGCAATATTTGTTACAGATGAGTTTTATAAGTGTTAACCTGTTGCGAAGCAACAGGTGACACTTATAAAACTTAACAGTTTACTCACAATTTGAAGTAGCTCTTCTAAGACTGCAAAAAGAAGCTGTGATTCTCTCCCTCTGAAAAAGGAGAGACTGCCCGCTTGCTGAGCTGACCCCTTTCCTCTTTCTTCCCTGGGAAAGGGGAACTGGTCATTGCCAAAGGTTTCATCAGTCAGGGACCGACCCTGAAGGGAAAGGAAAAACCCTCCCCTCCATGCACACACATACACATTTGACCTGCACACACAGACTTGACCTCCAGAAAGAAGCTGTTTTTCTCTTGATCTTTTATTTAGTTGATAGACCTTACTTCGTTCGGTCAACTAAGCAGAGCAGTCTGCATTTACTTTTTTAACATGGTGCAGATTTATGAATTTTGTTTAGTAATGCGTGGCTCTTATAAATTTTATGCATGGAGCAAGATTTTAGAATCTTGTACAGATTTGTAAAAAAAAAAAGACAAAATGGCAGTAAGCACAGGTTACTTTATGCCTTTTAGGTTCCCATTAAAACTTCTGATTTACCAAGCATTGATGAAGAGATCGCCACCATCTTTCCCGATGGTTCAAACCAATCACAGCCTCACAAGGACTACTCACGACAGCCATTCCAAATCAAATCAAAGGTAATCAAAGCTAGTTTTGAAGCCTTTTGGAAAATCTAAGTTATCTTTTTGATACTAAGTTTGGGCTTCGAATGTGCTAGATTATCTTTTAAAGTCTGATGCAAATGGTTTGAAGTCTACTGCTTCCCGGATATAACGTGAAGTTAGGATATATCGCAGTCTTAACTGTCTGACACTGTTGCTGAAATCATTGACTAGAGAGCATCGGTCATGGCACGGTTGTCTTATAATGAGGGTCAAATTAATTCCTGAACCCCATGATATAACCAGGGAACGGTGTATATGGCATAAACAATCCAAAAAATGCCATGATATTTAAAACCCAACTTTTACTGATCTTCTGAGGAAAAGGTGCTGCAGTAAAGAATTAGCACGGTTTGCTTCTTTGTGGCTCCACCCATGTGTTTCTATCTAGGTGCCATGTTTAAATCACCATGCAGTATGTGTAGTGGTTGACTGCCTTCTCTGTGAGTTCCTATGTAGGTGTCTTTGGCTTGGTGCAATTTCTGATATCCTGGGGATCGTGCCAGCACAATATGCCATTCATTCAAAAAATGTTAAGCTAATTTTAACACGCTGTTGCGTTCACATTGGCGGTACTTTGTTAAATTCCTAGTTATACTCAATGTCAGGTTTGAATAGCAGTGTTGAAGCAGGAGACCGGTTCACACCTTGTTTTTTTCTGTCACTAGTCCCTACTTTCCCAAGCTAACTTAGGCGCCTAAGGATACAAAGTGAAAAGTGTGCTTGATCCCTGATTGGTGCTCAGCTCTTAACATCCAATGCTACTGTTTAAACCTGAAATGGAGTATAGCTACCTTTAAACTTTAAGCTGCTCCAGTTATCTGGGACAATATTGCTGTCTCATTAAACTAGTTGGTATTTTTGTCGTGGGAATGGTTTAACAAATTATGTTTGCAAAATTATATTTCGTGATCAAGTTTGAGGCATGATCGGTGGCTTTCTCTTTTTTTGTTCAAGATTTTTCACTTTTGCATTGTAAAATTTGCTCTGCGAATTTGCTGTTTCGGAACTCAGTTACACTGAGTGAAAAATTGTCGATATATACTTTATTACATGATTCTTATCTTTGTAGAAAGTGAAATCTCACATTTGCATTTGTAATTCTCTTTTACCTATTTGAAAGGAAAAACTAACAATACAGTTACAATACTTATCCCAAGTTAAATTCTTTCTCTTTACAAGTTAATCTGTTAATCAAGTTGATTTGGTTTGTTTTGTTATTTAAATGAGATGAATTTGACATTTTGTCTGATATTGGATCATGGTGTTGAGACTGGGAAAGCAACGTGCATGAGAAAATTTGTTAGTTCATTGGTGAACTGTTGGTTCCAGTGTACTCAAAACTTGTACTTGTGGGTTTTTTTATATTTAAATTACTCTATCATTACATAGGGTATTTCAACATAACTTTTGTACATACAAACGTTTTCTAAATGTATTCATGCATGGAGAAAGTATTACGGGCAATGTAGTTCTAGTACATACAAAAATAACATAAGCACCTTAAGATTGAACAAATAAAAGAACTCTACTGTTTTTGGACTAGTATCGTGTCACTTAACGTTTTACGTTAACCTAAAAATAATTCATGTTGAAGTAGTTAGGTGTGTCTCCTGCATCAGAAATTACTATATAATAGATAATTTTGATTTACTTAGATTAAATATATAAATAGTGTTTATAATAGGAAATACCAACAACTCAAATGAAGCGGTATTTTTATCATGGTGGCTTTTCATTAATTTTGTGATTAATTTGTTTGTCAAGATGGTTATTAATTTTGTCATTCGGTTAATCTCATTCAAGTTGGTTATTAATTTTGTCATTCGGTTAATTTCATTCAAGTTGATTAACTTTGCTATGGCTTTGAAAATTCTAAACTAAAAGTAGAATACAGACGTTTCAAGTTAATTGAGACAGATTTGAGATTAGAACATTTTGGTCAAATTAGACAGCTTCCCTAATTAGGCAAAGGAGTTGAAAGTTATACAGTACAAAAATAAATTTTCTTTGATGAGATTGTGGCTCGTGTTGATTAGTTGGTTGGTTCAATTAGTCAGAATCTAATTGTGTAAAATGGTGTGAAAGTAGCTTCATGTGTGGAAAATCTTTTCAGATTTGCTTTAGATAAAAAGAGATAAACTGAAAATATTGGTTTTGGATATTGATAGTTATCTTGCTTTTGAAAAATATTGTTGTCGGTCTTGTTGACATGTAAATTTTTTTTCAATATTTTGGAAAACTTTTTAATAAATGTTTGTTTTGTTTTGTTTTTCTTCAGAGCAAACAAGCTACGGGCGAGAATGATACCAACAACAAAGTTAATTTGGCCCCAGTAGCAAAAGAAATTAAAGATTTACCACCAAAAGAACCTAAAGAAGTTAAGAAGGATAAATTGAAAAAGGTATGTAATGTGAACACTGAATATAATTTATCGTATGTGTAAGTACAGTAGATTCTGCTAATTATTGTTGTTAATCAATTGATAAGGTTCACTGATAAAACAAAGTACAGCTGTTAACTGTTGTTGAACTAGAGCTAAGAAATTGTTTATTTTTTATGTGAACATCAATGGGTGATATTGGACACAACAAAACAAAAATTATGCAATGAGCAATAGACTCCTTTCATTCAAGGCATTCATTGGCCTTAAGATTAAGAAGATGCTATTTTTTTTTTTTTTTAAAAAGTCAATGAAAATGCGAAAACATTGTAAAGAATAGTGTAAAAAAATACTAAAACGTGTTGAAAATTTTACGCCATCTACGTAAGTTCCAGAAGCCCATAAAAACCTGTCAACATTTATTTGTCTGCTGTAGATGAAGTGCTTTTGCATGTTATTTTAAATGTCATTTAGAAAATGTCTGTTAAATGGCAGCACTGTCATATTGGTGGTATTCATAAGTCGTTACTGTGGTATCGTGATGATAAAGTTCTGAAAATGTCCATGCAGACTGACTTAAAAAATAGGTGTTAGTTATTGATTAATTCGTATTTGTATGGTTGTATATCGGGGTAAAACATTTCGGTCCAATGGTCCAAGTTCATCTTACTCTCTCATTCCTCTTGTGCATAGAACAAAAACATTGTGTCCTATAAAAACTGAAAGATTGTCAACAATCTATGACATTCTTTTTGTGGCTATATACTGCCACAGAAATGGACACCATAAAGTGATGGCATTAATCATGATAGATTTGAAAATATGACAGCTAATACCAATTAATCGTGGTGGCTTATTTTTAATAGACTAAATATGTTGAATTTGTTGTGGTGGTACGTTACTTCATTTGTTTATTTAACCGGCAAAACGAAAGCAAGACCAGGGTTCATATTACAAGCAACATGTTCATGCACGCAGATACCCGTTGCAAAATGGCTGCTAAGTGAGAATTAGCAAACCACATTTTCTACCCTCTTCTAGAAGATGAACAAATGATGAAACAGATCACCTCCACATAAAAAAAAAACTTGTAAACTACAACAACAAAAAACATTTTCGTTTCTGGAAAACACCTCTTTCTACCAATCACCTATTAGCCTTGCTTGTGGCTTACCATCAAGCATCTCGAGCGTCACAGTCATTTGCAGTCAGAAACCATGTTTAACTTGCGCTTTCACCCTCGAAAGGCTGAGTGTGATGTCGTCACGCGGTGAACATCTCGCTTCGTTTGGACAAGAAACTAATGCCACACTCTCGCTTAACTACCTGGTTGTAGATTTAGATCATGGGATTTAACCACATCTGGAATAACATTCATTATGCGTGTGCAAAATCTGATCTTGGATAAGGCAGAAGCTTGGATATACAGCGTGTGACAATTTTGAAATTCATTAGAAAGTTAAACAAAGGGATAATTATATAAATTTGTAAAAATTGTAAAAAATTAATTTTAAAAAACAAAACAAACTAATACAATTGATGAACAAATTGTAGGGAGAATTTAGGTGAACTCAATGTTTTTTGTTTGTTTTTTCGGTTTGTTCACATGTATGCCGAGTTTGAATAGGAGGCGCTGTAATCGCTCAGCTAAAAAATGGCTACTGCACAGTATAGATCGTGATTTTTTCAGAGCAATTTTAAAATCGAATACGGACCATCACCACTTGACCAAAGCCTATAAAGCCTATACGATACACATACTCTAGCGGTGCGGTGTATGAGCTGAGTGACCGTCATTTTATAAATTTATAAATAAATAAGTTCATATAAATTGCTAATATGTATAATCATCATATATGCCAGTGGTTTCAACCTTTTGTTAATGCTCAAACCACGAATTATGTTAATGCTCTATTCAAAACGTGACTGTGGATGCTCTGAGAGTCTAGGAGGATTGGCTGTGGTGCAGTAGCGACGCGGAGCACTTCAGCTTGGTTGAAAAGCTTCTCGCTGCCTTTGTCGCCACGATCATGTGCCGTGAAGGGTATGTGAAACAGTCAACGATGGCGGCGTGACGCTAGTGACATCACTTGCTGCCACTGCATCGCTGACACGCTTAAAACACGCGGCGGCGCCCATCTGTGCCTCTCTGTACCTACCAAGCTTAACAGCTTGATAGGTAAAAGTTAAGGAGCCAGTGAAGTCCCTTCAAGTGGTTTTGTAAGGATTGAGTGTGGATTTCTTCTGTCCCGTATCGTTTTTCAACCTCCTACATGGAAGCCATTTTTTAGTTGAGCGATTACAGTGCCTCCTATTCAGACTCGGCATGCACGTAAACATACCAAAAAAAACTTTGTTCACCTAAATTTTTTAGAAATTTAGTTTTCGCTGAAAATGAATGTTTAAGTTTTTGATATTTAATGCTATTTTTCATTCTATAAATGAAAAGATTAACTTTTTACGTATGACAAAGGTTAACTCCCTTCGTCAGTGTTCGGTGGTATGATGAATAGAGTGGAAAAGAAGTAACTGCTGCACATAGTGAGAGTGAATTGAGGTTGATTGGTTTGGGCGTAGGGTTTTGCGGTGGATCATCTGATATTTTCTTTTTATCTTCAGGGCAGTTGTTCTATCACTTATTTACCTAGTTTCACCTACAATTCGTTTGTTGTAACTACAATAGTTTTTTTTTAAATGAGGGAAAGACATGGTCACCCTGTATAATTGATGCTGGCAATTTAGATATCTGTATCATCTTTATACAGTAGTTGTATCAACATTGTTATAAAATTGTATTAAAAATCTATTATTTTATTATCATTAGGTATGCATGCTCAGTACTGTATAGAAAAATACATAGCAAAATTACATATTATGAATAGCCCTTGGTGCTATTTCTGAATTAGCTTAGATAGAACCTATTCCCCCGGATACAGGGTTCTACTGTATTTTACTTTTGTGACAATAGTTGTTGACAGACAGTAAAGTTTGGGTGTTTATTGTTGACTGATGTTGTAGGCTATTTACGGCAAGATAATGCCACAGAACATTAGACAAGAGTTATAATTTCAGAAACCAAACCCATGCTATAAAAATAGTGACCAAGTCAAAACAATCAGTGGTTTTAATTAGCTGTTATCCGACACCTTAATACCACAAAAGATTAGACCAGCATCAGATTGGCTTAGTTATTATTTTGCTACACTTGGTTGCTATGATACTAATGATATGAAACATTACCTGGAGTCAGGTGGGTTTTGTTTAATATTAAATTAAGAAGTTAAACGAAAATGAATAGTTGTTAGTAGTAGAACATATTAATGACAAGTGCTATAAGGAGAAAAATAAATTTATTCAAATATTATTATTGATCAAGTCAAAATATTATTTACATCACATCAATTACACCATGCATTGTTGTGTGAGCATGATAAGGAAACGAATACTTCTTGTCTTTGATACCAGAGGGGCTGTTATCTAAACCTGCAAACCTGCAATGCAAAAGTCATATCTCAGCTTTTAATTCTGAGGATTGGTGACATTTGTTTAAAATTATACATAAAAGTTTTTGTGTTTTTCATTTACAATATTTATATGCTCAGCTCAAAATTAGGGTTTCTGCGTTTCTTAGTTTTATAATAAAAAACAGAAAAACTTTTATTATTATAAATACTCGTTAAATCTTTCAACGGTGTGACACTTTAGACCCTATGACACTTAAGAATAGATCCTAATGAAAGTACACAAACCAAAGTTGTCATGCATCAAAACTTGTTTTATATTTATTGTACTCTATATATTAGCTGCACTTGTGAGTAAGTTGTGAGTTTCTACATAAAAACAAGATGACTTGATGGATTTTGATGATGAGGTGTCTATGGATTTGTCTTAGTCTATCGAGTGAGTGACACTGGCTATATGACGTCGATGAAAAACCAATATTGTAGACGCTACATGTGTTATACCCATTATTCATTAGACCCTTCTAAAGGCTAAATGGCTTGTTTTGATAAATGAGATATCCATGGATTCGTCTTAGTATAACAAGTGTCACTACTTATCTGCTGTTAATTTAAACTAATGTTGCTCACGCTATTATGCCATCATATAAAGAGTATGCTTAAGAGTTTTTAATGTACTCGTTATTATAGATGTTATCATTATTGTCAATTCTGTATTGGAGCATGTCACTACAGTGTGGTAATTGAGCTGTAATAAATTGAGGCTCTAATCACTGACTCCACTCTCTGGATCAACAGTGCCTAAGTTAACCTAAAAATATTTGTTCAGATACTGTACTAAAAAAAACATTGTTCTTTTTTATTTTGTGCCATAAGAACACTTTCTCTATTCATTTAACATTATGAAAATTATTCAGTTTTATGAGTAGTAGATTCTATCAACTGTACCAAAAAATGATGCATTGGTTTCCTTCCATAGTAATCTGCATTGAAAAGAAAATGCTTGTAACTAGAACTTGTTATAATATTTCAAATCTTAATTTTAACTCGTAGGAAACTTCATCATCTTTGACAACTTCCTTGAAACCTGCTGCAGTTAAGAGGACATCTTCCGATAGCAGTCCCATAACAAACAAACGTTCAAAATCTGACAAACATCACAACGGTAAATCAGCAGTGAGTTCTGGAGCTCCGATAATACCAGCTTCCACATCGAGCTCGCTGTCGTCTTCAATGAATCATGGCAGTCCAAGAAAGACTGCCGAATCTCTCCTGATGCGACCAACATACGTAACACGTCCGGTAAGTTCCATATGTTATTTTTAAAAAATAGAGCATGGGTTAAATATTTTAATTGCTGGTTAAGTAAGCTAAGGGGAATTTCGTAAATATAGTGAAACCTCAGTTTTCGAACGTCGCCGTTGACGAACATTTTGGTTTACGACACGATTTTAAGAACGTGTCAATCTTAGTGCGAAATGCATATTTACATGGAATCTTCTGCAAAACAAAGCGAATTCAGTTGAAATAGCTTATTTTTAAAAATGTTTTTCATATCGTGTCGATCTTAGTGCGACATGATGATGTAAAACCGAAAGTAATGCGTTGGTTTTGGAACATGCCATGCGGCTTCACTGAGTGCAAGATTCCTAACTTAGCTGTTGAGTCCTGAGCACTCACACAAAACGGAGGTGATATTTGGTTTTATTTGGTGACTGCAATCAATCTGTGATCATTTCATCTTTGGGAAACCGCACCTTGGTTTTTGAATGTTGCAGAACTCGAACGATTTTTCGGAATGAATTACGTTTGAAAACCAAGGTATACCGTAGAAGTATTTCTGAATTTCAACAGGAAGTGGTTGCTTAGTCAACATCTTTTCTGCACCTTAGTCAACTTTGTTTTGTCTTGAGTTGAGCTAGTTTTCATATCACAGGAAATGGATTTATAAAATAATCTGTAGTAATATGCTTAGAAAGAAACTGTATGTTATCATGAATTTTAGATGTATCATGGTTTTAAAATTGGGTAGTTAGCAGTAAATAAAATTAACTTGGACACAAGTTCATCTTTCCTGTTAGTTGCGTTAAATTCATATTGAACCATGCATTAAATTAAAGCACAGATTAAAAGCAGTTTTTACCTAATCAGCTTTGATGGTTGAGAGCACTCACAGTTTTCAATGAAAAATTCATTAAAGTTAAGAAAAAAATTGTAATGTAAGCAAATTTAGTTATCCAAATTTTGATAGTAGAATTGCAATGAGAAAATTAGAGCGTGACTTAATATCGAGTTCAACCTAGAAGCTTAAGCTCTACCTTCAAGAAGTGAAAGAAATAGTTCTCTCTGTATGTTGTCTGTTGTATGTTGGCCCACTACTGGTAAAAGGTACCAGTAGTGGGCCACTTAAAGTCTTTCAGTTAAATATCACGAAAGTTTAGGGAACTCTGACAGAAATATACTTTCTGGCATAAGTTCGACTCGTGAGACATTATAATTATCACATTGAATTGGAAAACAATGTGTTCAAAATGTTATGATGCAATTTTTTAATGACAGTCATCTTGTGCATGTATCAGTAGTGGGTACCTTAAAGTTTTTATGTCCCCATAATGGGCCTCCCAATACTGGGCTACCAAAATAAAGGCATTTTCTCAGTCTGAAAGGTGGCAAATTACATAAAAAATTTATGTAACAAGCTGCTACATTAAAAACGTGGATTTTATTTTATTTTGTTGTTATTTATTTGACCCAATGGGAACAATACTTGTAAAAATGCACCAAGTTTTCTGGGGTAATTTTAAAATAATTTTCCCAAAGTCTTTTTTTCTTAATGTAACATTATAACATGTAACATTACTAGCTGAATGCCAGTCATTATAATTTTAATTAAGATCATTAGATACTACAGTATTTACTGATTTTACAGTATTTGCATACTGATACTACAGTATGTGTTAGTAAGTTTTAATTAATATTGTTAGTTACTGCTTATATTTGTGTTGCTATGGTAACAAACAACTTTCACGGAGATATTGTATATCTAACATAGTATTTTGCTAGGTTGATAGTTGTCGGTATCCGGTTGGTGCATTTTGATTACCAACGAACTGTGCTTCTGGAATACTGTCGAATTTGCTTTTTTAAACTAAAAACAAGTTAATGGCAAAATGGTTATTGACCAACAATAGTGCGTTAGGGCTTAGCTAGTGAGCTTATAATAAGCTATATTTCGAATTTCATCAGCTCACTGATACCTCATTTTTCTATGAAGTATCATTGTTTACACTCATGTTATGGTAAGCCTCCTTGGGTTTAAAAATAGTCTACACACAGACAGATAGAGAGATCTGTAATTGCTTATAATGATGGATGATCTTAAGCCCACTACTGGAACAATCTGAAAACTGATGATCCTAAATTGGGCCAACCTTCAGAATATATTCACCTTACATTTTATGATTTGTATTCATTATGTACAAATTATTTAGTAAGTATTCTTTCATTCATTCATTGACTATGAGGGTTGCTTTGTTCATGAGGGTCGAAGTGTCTAAGCCCATGAACGACTTTTTTCTCCAGTTCTTTCAATCTTCCGCCGCAGCACAAATACCAGGCCGATTCCCAAGAGAGACCTGGATCTGACTTCTCTGGCAGACTTTGAGAAGTTGATTTTGCCATCTGGTTCTTGGTCTCCCAATGGGTCTTTTTCCCAGCTGGGTATGATTTCCAGATCCGTTGTGCCAATCTCTCTGGAGGCATTCTCCGGACATGGCCGAACCATCCCATTTGTGCTTCCTCTATTTGGAGAAGTAGCGGCTCGACTCCAAAGTCTTCCCGAATTGCTGAATTTATCACTCTGTCGAGTAGCGTGAGGCCTGCGATCCTACGAAGGAACCTCATTTTGGCAGCTTGTACTCACGATCTCGTTATTTTGGTCATTACCCAATGCTAATGACCATAGGTGAGGGTTGGGAGGAATATCGACTTGAAAACGGACAGTTTTCCTCTCTGGCTCAACCCTTGTTTAACGACTTTTCGGTACAACATGCATCACTGCACCAGCGTCTCCAATTTGTCTGTCGAGTTTCCCATTATTCGAGAATGAAACCCTCAGATACTTGAACTTTTCCAGCTGGGACAGTGGACTACACTAACAGGTAGAGTGCATTGTTCAGGTGTTTGAGATACTATGAGGGTCTCGGTTTTCACAGTGTTGATCTTTATGAAGGCCGATTTACATTTGAGAGCAAATCTGTTTGGTGCGTGCTCACAGTCAGACTGCGAAGATGCCAGTATTGCAAGATCATCTGCAAAGAGCAGGTGGCCTACACTGACGTCCCCAATCGTGACACTCTCCTGGCCGAGACTGCATCTGGCAATCCTGTCTATGTAAACAATGAACAGGAGAGGTGACAGAACCCACCCGTGGTGGAGTCCGGTGCTCACGGCGAACTGCTCTGCGCCTGCTTACCAGAACGCAACTTTTACTCTCAGTGTACAGAGATGAGATAGCACCAACAAGTTGGGCATTCACCTTGAGAACATCTCAAAGCAGGACACGATCAGCGCTATCGTACTCCTTCTCTAAGTCTACAAACAAGCTGGCCAATTCCCAGACTTTCTTGAAAACCTGCTGAAGGATGAAGAGCTGGTCGGTTGTTCCTTGACCTCGATGGAATCTGGTGGTCAACAACTTCAGTAAATTTGTTTTGGAGTACCTTGGCTTTGCATAGGATTTACCAGGGAGGCTGAGGAGAGATATGTCTCAATAGTTGCAGCAATTTTCCTGGTCACCTTTCTTAGTAGCCTATGTAATAAAAGTATTCTAGTATCTATATGTATAAAACGTTTTGGTATCATGTACAATAGGATCATGTGGTAGGGCCTCTGTTGGCTGATTGGCCAAAACACAATGGCTTAGTTGGTGGGATTTGAATCGAGATTCCTGACGTTTGTTGAAGAACGAAACGGGAATCAAACGAGATTCCCGTTTAATTCCAGCTTATGTTACGCCTAGTTCTATGAAATAAAAGTATGACATTTCAATACAAAATTAAATGTATTCTTGAAGAAAAATATACTGAATGAAAACGTACCTCTTAAGAATTGAGTAAGAATCAGTCAAAAAATGTTATGAAAATTGCAACTTGGGGGAGGGGGGGAATTCACACTGCTCAAAAAACAAAATAAAACTGAATCCTAAAACCTAGGCAGGGAAATGTAGGGAGTTCTGAAAGAACTATGCAAGGTGATTTGGCATTGCAGGCATGATCTTGAAGTGAGTTTTAGACCTTAAAGGCAAATAGCCCACTATAGGTTGTATTACCTTACGGGAGTATATTATAATACATCAAATTTTTTTAGGTTTTTTTGACATGTAATTTGAGTTAGAAAACATGTTTCATACATTTTGGGTCGTGCTAAGAAATTTTAATGACTGGAGAACATTGAAAGGTCTTAGATTTTCCTAGCAAAATTGAATTGATTAAACAATAAACAAGCAAATAAATCACATAAATGTCTGAAAATGGCATTCTCACATGAACTATGATAATCATCCATCAGTCATCAAATTCATATCATAGCCAAATTTTCATTAGCCAAGATTTATTAGTCAAATTTTTATTTTTGGTTAAACTAACCAATTACCTGCTGTAACATTTCCATTCTTGTGACACTTTCAAAAGGTCTGAGCAAGAAATTGTTTATCACTATTATTAATGCAGCCAGTATGATGATTTATTTTTGTTGAAATCTAATTTAATGCTTGTTTTCTACTTTTAGGTGACACCACCTCTTGACATTGAAAAGATTTCAGAAACATTGAAACGCAAAAACATCAAGGCTTCTTGTCTCAATTTTGGCTTTCTTGGTCTTGGAAACATGGGTCAAGGCATTGTGAAAAATTTGATCAATTCTGGACATTTGGTCTCAGTATGGAACAGAACTCCTTCCAAAGTAAGTTGTAACTTCTTTTCTTTTTTTTACTATATATTTGTTTAAACAACAAAATTTGTTTAATCTAAATTTAAATAAGTAGATTATTTTGGGGGTGAAGAAAATAATTTTAAAATCTCATGGTATCACCATTGGTGGAACAGTTTTTTCCTGAAACGTCATAGTTGTAATTGAGGAGTTGGATGGAATAACGGCGTAACTCAAAAAATGTATTTTTGAGAAGAAGGTCTTTGTGGTAAATTTAAGATTTAAATTTTTTTTGTCAACTATATATTTATAGAAGGAAATTGAACAGGTTTTGCAAAGAATCTATTAACGTCACTTGACAGGCCTCAAGTTACAGGTTAATTTATAAATGCAATTACGCCAATATTCCAAAGATCAGGATCTTTTCCATTGATTTGGAAGAGAAGCAAACAAGTGAAACAATCAGGAAGTGAAGCGACAAAAAAAAAGAAATCACAAAAAAATTTTAGATATACAATAGTCGCGTTCTATATTCTTGCTCCAAAAAGTTAGAAAGTGCAAATTATAGGCAACCCAATGTTATGCTGTATCATAACAATTGGTCTGGTCTAATGATTGGTCTAAAATGATTCAATATATGCATTTTAAGGAATAACAACGTAAGTGGATTTACGCTGTTTTTCCACCCAACTCCTCAATTGTATTATTTTTCTTTTATTTAATTTTGTTATTTATGCAACACCACTTGCACAAACGTTCAAGTTATTTTATATCTTAACTCTGAACTAAAACGAGTTTTTGAAACAACTTTCAAAGCTATGTTTTGTTTATAATAACTAGTAGACAGTTGACTTGAAATAATGCAAGTACACCACCAATTTTTTCGGTAACTGGTGGTGACACCTTAGTTTGAACAACGTTATGATAGTATTCTTGAAATTCCCACAACCACAAAACTATATTTGTGTAATCTAACAGATTTCCGTTGATTTTTGTTGTTATTGAAGTTGTATCATTTACACTAGTTTGCTTGTGTTTAATTTGCATCAATATTTTTTTAATTCAAGTATGTAGTGCGCTAGATATATGGTAGGGGATAATTAGTGGAACAGAAGGTTTTTTTGTTTTTGTTTTGTCTTATTTCAAACTGAGCTTGGTTGGTCCAAGAAAATCATTAATCTGCCAAAGCTTACCAGTGGTGCTGGAAAATTGGTGATGAACCTGTAATGATATTTATACTTGTGAGAGCACTTGTAGTGTCATATTTCAAATGACCACCAAGTTTGAAACTTCTGGACATTTATTTACTAGTAACCGAAGAACAATTTGCTTGCTATCACTTAAATGTGGTAACGAGATTTTGTTTGTGGAGAATGTTATGCATGTCGTAGACCAATAATGTTTGTTCTGGAATGAACTTAGAAATATGATTTGGTTCTCATCTATTTTCTGTCCAAATCTTCTTGTGACTACTGAAAATAGAAACAGTTCGTGATTCTGTATGTCAATTGGGGGAAACAGTTCAGTAGGATTTACTTAGTTTCTACAGTAGGTGGATAACATATCCTGGCTAAACCAAACGGATGTTGTTTCCACCTGATGAAAAACGTGCCAATTTTAACATTGGTTTTGTTTAATAAATAATTTTTTGGATGATATGGTATATTATGACAAAAAATATTTTTGGTTAAATTTTAAAACTATTAACTATTTTTGGTTTTGATTCATTTTTCGAAATCAGTGCCAAGTGGGTCGAGTTTCTGACGTCTAATGAAATCTCCAGTCTAGATTAACTGGTTGTCAATTCTTTATGGTCACTTGACAATTGATCTTCTAAGTGGATTTTACTGTACCCGTTCTTCATCTTTGTTTATTAATGTTTGGTATTGTCAGCAAAGAAAAAAATTAATTATAAATGGGTAAAAAGATTAAGACGCATCGTTATTCGTATTCCTAACTTATTGCACGCTTCATCTTGTTGATGTTGGGATTTTCCTGTTGCTATAATGAATAAGTTGAATATTGATCAACTATTAATAAACAGAAAAATTTTGTTGTTAAAGTTTCGTTTTATTTTTGTTTCAAAAAATTCAGAACAGTGAATACTGTTTTCTGTCTCGTTTGACAAATTCAGTCAGACTGCATTATTGACATTGACAAAAAAAAATGATGGGTTAAGATGACGTTGAATTCTTTATTTTTTTACTGGTCAGTTTCATGTAATATTTCACTTTTCTGGGTGTTCCATTTGGTTCGATGGGAGGTTTACTTAGGATTGACTGATGAAAAAGAGAGACCTCGGGAAATGTTTACGAGAACACTTGATCTTTATATCACACTAGAGTATACTTAGGCTGCGTTGCAACGATGGAGCTGGTGGTGTATTACTGAAAAGCAGTTCAATTGGTCGGTAACTACTCCTATTTTAAAGCTCCATCAAGGGTGAAGCTCAACCTTAAAGAGTTATCCAGGGATTGTGCTGGTTAGACAAGGGGTATCAGTTTGGTCAATCTCATTCAACAAGTTTCAGTGTTGAAGTGCTGTTGACCGACACAGTTAGTACTGGCATAGTGAATGAAATCCATCCAACGCTGTATTCCAATTTAGCGAAGTGCAATAGGATAGGACTTCATTGTGAAATGCCTTGTTCACCTGCTTATCTCTCTAGTGCAGTGGTTCCCAAATTTGGTGCGATGCTAAAAATGTTTAAGGGGTTCGTTATCTTGTACAAAATAAGTATAAAAGGTCCTCTTAATTTAATTGAGAATGCTACTCTAGTGCAGCTTTTCCCAAAGTGTGGGTCGTGAGTTATTTTTTGGTGAGTCGTAAAAATTCGAATGTGAAGTATACTTCTGTAATTTGCTTAGTGGTAGTAAAAAGCATTAATAAATAACCATTTTAGCCTCTCCCGATTTCCACAACATAATCTAGAGGGGTCCCAATGTTTGCTACTTTGTAAAGGTGGGTTGTGGTCCATGAAAGCTTGGGAACCCCTGCTCATAAACACTCAGCACCAGTATTCACCATCCTGGTGCAAAATAAATTTTACCAGGCTTCTGTAAATTCTGTTAAATAGAAGAGATTCTTATGGGAATTTAATCATCAATGATGATGTTCGTTTCAAGCCAACTCATGACCAGGCCAATATGGAAAATATTACTACTAGCGGGTGTTTAATAAGTAAATTTTATATGTTGACTTAAATTCAGCTGATACTATACTGCAGAGGTTCTCAAATGTGTTTGGTCTTAGGACCCCTTACACTGCCGAAAATTATTGAGGGCCCACTTTTTAAGCCAAAGATTCATCCTGAAGTTTAAGAAAGGGATATTAGGGGTATCAACCCACTGTAGTCTACATAACATTTTTTAAACAATGGATTATTATTGAATTAATAAATAGTAACTTTTTCCATTTTTCAACTAATTTCCCGAACTATATTGGTACCGTTGATTTTGTTATTGGTGAATTTGATAATTCCAATTTTTCTTTTCCGAAAATGTAGGTTTCAAAATAGCATCTTAGTACAGTGGCCCCTTGAGATCCGAACACAATCCGTTCCAGAACACGATTTGGTTCTCGAATTGTACGGATTTAGAGTTAAATTTCTCCATAAGAAGTAATGTAAATTGAATTCATCTGTTTTAGTCTCCCAAAATTTACCCAATATAAAATATTTTAAGTGATTATTTCAAAATGACATTAGCGGATTTTCTGAACCAGTGAAGCTTAATAAAACATGGCAAAATAAACTGTAAATTTAACGATTATGAACCAATAGTATTCACCGTAAATTTAACAATTATGAACCAAAGTATTCACTGTAAATTCCATTTGCCTAACCATCGAAGCTGATGCTGGATTAGTGAATTCCAGAGTGAGGTGCAACCTGTATATTTAATTTCAACAGTTGATTGATTGTGTATTTATATTAGTACATACATACAAATATTGTATAATAATCAATCAATAATAGTAGTAGGAGGGATATTACTGTTCACTGGTTGTGGTTAAAAAACATTAAAACCACTTAATTTTTCTTTGGAGAGAAACTTGTCCAATGGTATTTGATTTTGTCTAGTTTTTAAACGACCACCTGATTCTTTGTTCGGATTTTGAACCCATATTTTTCTTGACATTTTGTCCGGATCTTGAGTTGTTCGTAAGTCGAATCGTTCGAATTTCGAAGGTCCACTGTATTATTATGAAAATAATTTTGAACCCTTCAAATATTTTGGAGACCCCAAGGGTAGGCTACTAGGACCACATTTTGAGAAATGCTACTGTACTATAGTCATAGCATAATGTGTATCGGCTCCTTTGGCTATGATATTCACTGAAACTTGGTAGATATGAAATTTTGATTACTGTAAAGGCCTTTTTGTTCACGAGCTCTAATTTTTGCGAAAATGTTGGATTAGTTGATTTTGCGAGCTGAAACTTTTGCATTTTCTGATTGCACGGACTTTGGATGTATCAAAATTGGCTGTAATTTTCTCGATTAAGGGGACCTCGTGAAAATCGCAAAAATTAAGGCCTCGCGAACAAAAAAGCTTCACAGTAGTTAAAACATAGTAGGCCTAGATGTGAAATTTTGATTAGTTGATCAGGCATTTTTCAGTAGCATGTCATCGAATTTCGTCCTCAGTTCATTTCAACTGGTTTGACAACATGCGATGTTGATGAATGTGATAGTGCTTAGTGACAATGTATTTGTTGTTTTTCAATTTCCATCCATCATTGGTGTGTTGCCCGATTATGATTATGGGTGAACTAATCAATGCTGTTACTGTTATCATGCGATGTTGTAATAGTGATTAAAAATTCTGGTGAGAATGTATGTAGTGACTAGATGAGATTAATCGCTACAAGTCGTTGACTTGCATATGGGGGTAACCCGTCATTTTGGTTAATTAATGTTTCCACTCTTGTGCAATGAAAAGTGACAAACTCCAGCCGCCAAATAGGCTACGTGCTTCACCATATAGTATGTTAACCATTTGAGTTCTGTTCAGTCAGGATTCTTCATTGAGAATAAAAGATGTGGGTTTTCTTTGAGAAGGCAAGCGTGAAGTTTCATAAGCTTTCTGCATTTGATTTTTTTTAGGGCTAGTTCCATTTATAGTCGTACTTTTTTGGTTTCATATTTTCGCTTTCTTGTTAGCAAAAAAAAAAAAAGTTTTCCAATGCTCCAGTTGTTGCTCTGCTTGCTTGATGTTTAGTGTCCTTATTTAGCATTATGTTAGTTTCACTTGTGAGAGAGTTGTGAGGTCCTGATTGGTCTTTAACATATACTGCCATCTACAGGCACTTATGAGAATATGTTATGTTATATAATCGAAAATGAAACTGACTTTTAAAATTAATTTTTAATGTAGTTGCATAGGCGTGCATAGGGTTTTTCGTACTGAAGTATCGATACTTAAATTATATCTATATTTGCATATTGACATTTTTCATATTCACATTCAATATCAAGTATTTTATCTGGCCACTGTTAACAGATATTTTTTGACATTGTACAGCTGCACACGCCTGTGTGTACTTGTTTAGTTACCTTTAACTTAAAGGCATAACTAATATTTTACTTGAGCTAACGGACATATACAAGCACAAGTGTCGGTAACTATTTTCGTTACCGCATTGCATTCTTTTATAGTAGACAATTTTTATGGTTCACAAAGAAAAGCATTACATCAAGAGCCAGATTGTAAAAGATTATTGCAACAATTTCAAATTTTATTACACATTTTTCTTTACATTTCCACGCATTTTGCATTTTAGATTCATTTCTGCTGTTACATCTCCCTTAGTTATTTCACAAAATTCGTACGCTTTCCTTCAAGAGAGCTCAGTTTTACTACAATTAGTTTTTTTCTACAAGCACTTTGGCACAGAATTCACATATACTACAGCCATTCATAGATACTCATAATTCGAAATAAAAATATATTTTTCAGTTTATAGAATCTAAAAATCTGAGCTTGTAGAATTCTTCAGTACCATGTGAGGAAAACAATTCATGTATTAAAATGATACCTTAAGCATGTTTTAACACTTAATAGTTGTAATCATCATGAAAAGACTCAAGACATTGAATTTACTGCAACATATCCATTTGATTGGAAAAAAATTTCCCTCCCCATTGAACCATATTTTGACCCCCTCCCCTTTCATTTTGCAATAATGAAAACCAAACATTTGCACTATTACTACACCTAACACAGTTACACTACAGAATTGAGAAATTAAAAGGATGTTGTTTCCGATTGGCCCGATAGAACACTCCATGGCGTTTAAAGTTTCGATTGAAAATGCTGTAATGGAAGCATAGTGCGGAAACAAAATCTATGTGAATAATTTGAAATCGAAGTTTAGTTATCTATTAATTTTTGTTGACATTAAAAATTATTCGAGCTTAACAAAAGAAAGCTGATACAACACAATGCTCAGCATTTGGCAGAAATGTAAGCTTCTGCGCTAACTAGTGTATTTATAACAAGATAGTGAAAATGAGCAGTTGCCAGAGTTGATTTCTTAAAGTAAGTTACAGCGAGAATTATTTTTATATATATTTTTATATATTTTTTTCACTCTTGCAACACACTGGTCTAAGATAACAATAAATTATTAACAAGATATTTTCCTTGTTTGGAGTTGCAGTGACCATGTACTATGTGTAAAGTCATAATTTTAAATAAAGGCATGCATAACAGAATTTTGTATTAGAGATATACAACCAGTTTGAAATTGGAAGTCATTGTGTTTAGTTTGTAATTTTTGTAATTATAAACGAACATCAATTTGGCGAAGTACCCACAATACGCACTTTGCAGATTTACAGTTCCCTGAATTTCATGCCTTGAGTATACACAATGAATAACATCTGACAAAAATTATTAACATAACAAAAAATGAGCCACATGGCACTGCGACAATTTGTTTTCCTAATAGGAAAAACGTTGGATATACTTTAACTTAATATTTTAAAAGAATTTTTTTTTTCACTCACATCAATGGGGGAAAACAACACAAAATCTATCATTTGATTTTGTCTTTTTTTTTTCTTTTTTTTTTTAAGTTTGATAGGTAGTTGATTTTATAGCTTTTTTTCTATTGTCCAATACATTTTTTTCACACTTTTCTAGTAAAAAATAAACCAAGTAATGCAGGATCAAAATTTATTTGACAGCTAATTAACTAAAAAAAAATGGAACATACTATACTTCAAAACCAATGCGTCACATAATAAACAATGAATGCAGACTTTTTTTGCACTAATTCAAAGAAGGAACGTGTCCTTAGTTACGACTAGTTTTACATCTGCAAAAAAAAAAATGATCATCCACAAAGATATATGCAACCGCAGGTATACGGTCGTAAATCTAATAATGACGAAAGATTGAGTGGTAAAACCTAAAAGTAATACTGTGATTTGAAATTATAACTTAACTTGTTATAAATTACATAGGCAACTACACCCTTTCATTATTAGCACACATTCGCTCCATTAATTCTAGCAATCAAAGATGTAATATTTACATATACTACAAATGTTCACAATTTCAACAACTAAACGGGTGTTTCTTTGGAAGAATCGTTATTATGAACATCCAAAATACGTACATCCACAGAAATAGGGTCTGGTCGACGTCCCTCTGGTGTTTCACTCCTAATTTCCGTTAGTTCGGCAGCAACTTCGCCAAGTATATTGTTTGAGTCAGTCCTCATTTCGTCTTCGTCGGATGTATCTTGCTTATCCAGAAAGTCGTTCCCCATTTGGATTGTAAAGGGACTAGATTGGTGATCTTCAACGGTAGGATCCACTGTCAATGATTTCACTATACCTGCCAATGGCTTGCCATGATGGAAGGTGGGTGTTGTGGGACAACTGCTTGAATATTGTTGTATCTCAGCGGACGATACAAGAGACCCTGCACCTAAATCAGGGAAATAGCTCAGATGTCGATCACCATCTCCCATGCCTCGTTCGGGCAGTGATGCAGGTATCGGAGGCAAATTAGTCATGAAGACATTTTCCATCAGTGCATCAGGATTGAAGACAAGTGAATCAGTTCGTGCACACCCTGTACGACAGCTTTCAATGTTGAGGGTCTCCAGTATCTTGTTTAGATGTTGTTGTTGAAGCTTGTAGTTTTCTCGTAACCGTAGAAGCTGGTGAGCACTGAACTTCCGGATCCTATTTCGTTGAAAGATGTAATTCTCCCTGACTTTGTTCATCTGCTGAAAGCTATAATCACGGACACGCTTCACTTGCTCAAAGTACTGGTCACGAACACGGTCAATTTGTTGGGTGCCAAAGTCACGGATGTCCCGTAGACGCTCGACTTGTGTCGCATAACTATCCCGGATGCGTTCCATTTGCTGCGTGCAGTTATCTTTGATTTTGTGCACTTGCATGGTGTAGTTATCACGCAGACGATCTAGTTGCTGTGTTTTGTATTGTTCAACACTATCTAGCATTTTGCGAATTTGCTTAGCTTTGGGAGACATGACACCTTCACAACAACAGCAACCCCAGCGGTTCAGTGCCATGCTTATCAACTGAAATATTAGCAGCAACAATAACATTGCAATACTAGTTGCCAGTCCAACAAGAATACTGATGAACTTCACCTGAACTAAAATCTGATAATTAAGGGAAAGGGATACTTTGTAAGTGTCGTTTCCCAATGAGTTGGAGGCTAAGCATAAGTACATTCCAGCATCGATGCTGCGTACACGGGATATGTACAGGTTGCCGTTTTTCAGAATTTTAATCCGTTCTACGAGATGGGCACCAGGGTGGGAATGGTTTCGGTCGTGGACTATAGGATGATTATGTTGATATGGAATATACCAGTGGCCTTCCATGTTTGGAGGATACCAGTGGTATACGTAGTTGCGAGGAAGCACCCACGTCAGTGAAGGTGGCGGGTTGCCCTCAGCTTGGCATTCTAGGAGGGCTGTAGCACCAATCCTTGAGTGAACTTCCTTGTTATGTGACGTTATGGTAGCATTCGAACAGTTCAGTTCTTGCCACGGGAAGTCGAAAATCGATTCGCTCTCGTATTCCGCTGGAGAAACACATTTTGCTCGTTCGTTGGTCGTGACTAGTGATTGGTTGGCCCACGTGGTCAGCCACTGCAAGCTACAATCGCAATTCCATTTATTCCCATCCAACACAAGTTGCTTGACACCTTTCAAACTTAGGAAAAGATCTTGGTGCAAAGTTGTTAGGTTATTGCGACTAAGATTCACATGTTGCAAAGAGTGTAGTGATGCAAATGCCAGCGGATGAATGAAGTGCAGGTGCGGATTGTTACTCATCCACAGTTCTCTAAGGTTAACTAAACCATCCAGTGTGTCCTCATGAATGATGTGGAGGTTGGATAGGCCATTCAAACGGAGAACGGTCAGCATTCGATTGTCCACAAACATCGAACCCAACATAGAAAATTTGTTGTCACTTAAATCGAGGATATCCAGGCGCTGCAATGGCGAGAAAAGATGTTGAGGTAACTGCCGTAGGAAGTTTCCCTTTAAGTTCAAATGTTTCAGTTTTCCGAGTTCTGTGAACACGTCTTGTTCAACAGTCTTAAGTAAATTGAAACTGAAGTCTAGCTTCTCTAAACTTATGCAGGGTTTAAAGGTCTCTTTTTCTAGCACACTTAATTGGTTGTTTTTCAGCAACAACACTTTCAGGTTTGATGCAGCTTGAAACCATTCTGGAATTAGCCTAGTTATTAAGTTGATTGATAGATCTAATGATTCTAGATTTGGCAACACACTGAAGGAATTCTTGTGTATGTGTTTAATCTGATTGTTTCCTAGGTTTAGCACTGTCAAATTTGTCAGGCCTTCGAAACTCGTTTCGTCTAACGATTCGATATTGTTGCCCGTCAGGTTGAGAACACTAAGTTGACTTAAATTCCTGAAGGTGTTCTTAATTAGCACATTAGTCATTCGGTTGCTGCTTAGATCTAGGGTTTTTAGTTTTGGAAGAAGCTGGAACCCTAGTTGTCTTATACTATTTCCTCGTAGTTTGAGCAATTCCAAATTTTTGAGATCATGGAATTCAACTATTGAAAGGTTGCTGTTTTCAATAAACAGCCTTGTTGCACTTTGAGGAATATCCTGAGGAACTTGTGTCAGCATCGCACATTTCACTGTGTTGCCTTCCATTTCGGTGATGCACACACAACCAGCAGGGCAACCAGAGTTCAGGGGCATCCTTCTATGTGGTTTGTGGGTCCTTTCCATGGTGGTGGTTGATGAAGCCCTGGTGTGGATAGGGGCTCTCGGTGCCATCGCTTGTCCTCTGCTTGGACACCATGCAAGTAGTGCCACAAGAGGGACAAGGAAAAGATACAGGCGTACGTTGGGTATCATTGGCCCCCAGTCTTGATAGGCACCCTGTAAAAGATCAGGACTTGTTTAAACATGGGCATTTGTAAACTGATTTAGTATAATTGTTGACTAGGAGAGCTTTTCTAAAATTTAACTATTTCTATTTGTTGTTTTAATTTCTGTTTGAAATAACATAGTAGCTTGGTAGAACCCCAAACTGGGGCATGAAAGGCTTGTTTTTGGTTTTGTGCTCTTGTGAATTTTTAACTTTATCTTGAAGTTTTGGGTATATGAATTAATGAACACATTCTATACTGTAGGTGGGGGAAGGGTTTAAATAAATTATTTTTTTTGTGTTTTTATTTTTTATTTTTTGTTTATTGCGTAGTACCTTAGGTTGTTTTTTCCCCAGCCAATTTGACTTACAAAACTATCTTATGACTTGACAGATTTCATTGCAGTAATCTTGAGTGTTGATATACAACACACTGCAGTTGATGATACTAAAATAATGATTGGATTTTTTTTTTTCAAAGGAAAAAAGTAGGGATGACATGACATGATTTTTCTACAGCAGATGTTCGATTCATAACATCAATATTATATATATATAAATAAAAATTGACCTCCTTTGTTGGTGCTTTTTTTTATGTATGTGAAGCCTTACATCAATACCCCCATTTTAGAGTAATGCCAAATTTCTTTTCGGACAGCATGTTTACATATATATTACCCATCATGACATCGTCTTAATCGATTACTGAACAAAAACTTAGTGGAGGGAAAAACCGTTATCACAACAACGGAGTCTGTGATGATGATCACAATGCCATTGATGTAGTACAGAACAACCAACCACACACATACACACACGACTGATACTCACAGTCAGTGGCTCATGTTCGCTTATTCCTTCGTCCTGCGCCAAATCTCTGTAGTTTGTTACCGCTGCAGCTGCTACACTACAGGATGTTTCCTTTTGTCCAATATTTCAGCCATGGCTAAGGCTAGGAATATTGTAAAAGTGTAGCAGCGGCTTCCTTCCATCCACCGCGCTTGTTTTGCTTTTTTTTTAACTAGGCTTGTGGCCAACGTCGTCGTATAATGATTGTATGACGCCAACAGCAGCGGCAGCAAGCTAACATGTTCGGCAGGAAAGCTCTCTTATCATTCACTCAAAGAAGGAAAAACATGGCCGATTGGTTGAGTTGCAGTAGGAAGAGTCCATGTGACGTCATGCCAAAGGGGTGGAAGGGAAGGAAGAGCGGCGTGTGCGTGTTTGTTGGCAAGGTCACGCTTTGGTGGAAAGGGTCATATGCCCACACAGTGGAAAGAAGGCTATGAAACGAACTGATCTAACCAGTTTTGTAAAGAAAAGCTGGAGTTTGTTGCCTTGTGCTGATTTCCATGCGGGGGACTTGTTTACAATAATATATCTGCTTTAAAAAAATAATAAAATCGTTCAATAGTGAAATATGTAATTAGTGTTTTTTTGTTGTTGTAAGGCAAGATGTTTGTGTTAAATATAGCCGTAGCAAAGAAACTCGCTATTTAATAATTATTCTTCCATTTATAGTATTGTACATGAAAACATTATTGTATACAGGAGTGATTATTAACAAAAAATGTCTGATAGAAATATTTGCAAAATTGTGAAGTGTAACCAGAAATACTGTAATACTTTTATGTATGGAAAAAAAACCAGATCAATAAGGGTTTCCCAGTGAGTGAAAATAGAATTGGCCATGGTTAGTTAACAGTTAACCAATAAAGTTCGTGCGGTTCCATGGAGGATGTATTGCTGTTATCGTTGTACCTTCTGCAGAGAAAGAAAGATAAATTTTTCAAATTACATTTGAAAATGTTTGAAAAAATTCGACGTTTTTAGACAGTATATTTATATTATATACAGTATCACGAAAAATTGTTTTTGTGAGGCAAAATAATTTAGGGTTAGATTTAGCGAAGAAACTCGTGGTTAATTTTGCCATAAAAAATAATTATATATAAGGTACCGATACATTAGAAAAACGTAGAAAACTTATTTTTTATATTATAAAATTATTATTATTTATTTTTATAATAAATTTATGTTTATTATTATAAAAAAATAATTATTATTATTATTTTTATATTTTTATATATTAAAAAACCAGTACATTAGAAAAACAATACAGTAAAATTTGGTTATTATGATCACTTTTTGGAGTTTGGTTTATGATAACAATAACTGACTGATAACATTAAACAATGGATAATAACATCATCAAACAGTGTTTCATTTCATGATAACAATATCTGTGTTTGTAATAACCAGATTCCACTATCGCCAAAATGAGATTTCATATACAGAAAAATAAACACTTTTTTTTTCAATGAGTGAAATTGGTTTTAGTCAGCTAATAGATTACCAATAAAGTTCATGCGGTTTTATGAGGTTATGTCCTTTCTCTCTGCAGGGAGAATAACCTCAAGAGAAAAGAAAACATTGGGTATCTGATATGGTAAACTTAAATATGCTGATCTATATTAATTATCATAAACTGACTACATTTACTGACCATGAAAATTAGTTACAGTGCAATAGTGAATACTATGACATAATAAAAGTACCAAAACAACATCATTAATTCTTAGTGTTGTATAAACAGAGTGAAGCTAACAATGGTTTTAGAATTAACTTGTTCAGCATTTATTTACTAGAAATCAATTTCCGTGGTTGGTATGGTAACCATGGGGCGTCTAGATTGCTTACAGCTTATGTTTATGCAGTTCATTGTTGTAATTTGAATTTGCCTTTTGCATTTCATTGTTGTATATCAAATTAAACGTGCCTTACTATGCATTTCATTATTGTATTACTATTATTACTACATGTTACTAACATGTAATATGTGAATAACGCTGACCGACTTAGATGTTAATTGATACTAATAATAATAATGTGTGTGTTTATGGTTTTAAAGATGAGTATTTATTAACCTTCATGTACTTATTCAGATAACTCATACTATTAAAGTAGATTTTTCTGAAACAGTTTATTATCAAAGATAGTTATGATGGGATAAAATTTAACTCGTGTACTATTAATTGTGGTTACTGTTGTTAGGTTGCCTTATTGATATTGAGTGTTAGTTCTTGGTCGATTAACAGATGTCCAAGCAATTAATGGAAGCCTTTTTTGTTGACAAGCTATTTTTCCGTCATGTGTTAGTTGCCTTTGGCTTTTTAGTGCTAGAGTGAGACATTAGTATTTTATTATCAAAAACAGTTAGAGTCTATTAACCGTTCCGCTTTCATAACAGTCTTTACTGTAGTGTACTAGATTTAAATTAATGGTTACACTTTCCCTACACAATAAACCATTAAACCAGTTTCATTTGTTTTAATAGTTTTTAATAGGGTGTCGTATTCTTACGTTTTATATAAAAATGGTTTCTTTGTGTAGGCCTACTGTATACTTATTTATACATACAGTATTTGCTATTCACGATTTGTTAGAAAGGATGTAAAGGGTTATCTGGTGGATCAGTGTAAAGTTAGCCGTTACGATCTTGATTGATTGATAAGTAATAAAATTTGGATCAGATTGCAAAACTGCTTACAGTTGAAGAGATGCATATCCCAAACTGTTTATTATTTACTTTGAGAGATAAATTATAGTTTCGAAATCAATTTTAGTTCATTTTCGGTGGATGAACTCGAAGCATATAAACATTTTAAACCCACACTTAACTGCAGTGAATTGCATCGTCAATCATGAACTTTGCAGCTGTCGCCATTGCACAGATGGATAATGATTGAACATTGCAATGAAGCACAAAGACTAATTTTTTTTCAATTTGAAAAATTAATAATTATTTATTATTGCCTGCTAATGTTGCATACATAACACTCAACCTTGTCGTTTGGCCTTCTAGAAATTTCTCATCTGAAGATCGATATTGGAAAGGCTTTAAAAACAGTCAAGGTTCTTTATGTTTCAAGGTTTCTTTTTGTATTAATCCTGTGTTAAGCTGACCCTGCATAAGATTTGATATGAAGGAAAAAATGTTTATAATCATGTTAGTAGATAAAAGGTGAAGCAAGTTGAAAATAGAAATGCTGAGGTAAATGACACCAACAGTGGGAAAGGTTCTTTGCTTTAGAACCATAGTACCTTTATGGTGGCAATGTTAAGAGACCATTTGGCAATGTTTCAGCCGTTGCACCTTTAATGAACTCTGCGGGGTTTCCAAACGTTTGGGTATACTGCTGATTTAATTAAATATATGTCTGTTCATATTAATAGACCTAATGAGTTTAAAGGACCACTTTTAATGAGTTTAAAGGACCACTTATTTACCTTACTGCACTGTATAATATGTGGTATATAACAAGAAGGGAATGTCTGGTCTATCTACTTAACATTTGTAAAACATTAAAGTGACACAAGTTTTATATAATCATTTTTTACGCATTGGTTACAAATACTGGTGTGAAGGTTTTAGTATTCCAGTGTGCGAAACTCGGTGTGAAATGATCAATACCTGTAATGCTGTTGGAATAAGATGTGGTGATTAAATTTTTCAGAGATTGCAACATTAGTTGATTATTGTGATTGTTTAGGGTGATCAGTTCTAGTTTATGGGTTTTTGGTTTAGCGGGAAACTTCGTAACAAGAGATTGAATTCACTACTAATGGGTTAAATAGATGAGTTTACTTAAGAATGTGAGATTGTCGATTGGGATTTTCACTATATCATAAACTCCATATACTAAACTGCATTAACTATATCAAAGCGAATTTAGTTCAAATTGTTTAATTTCAAAACTTTTCATGAAATCATGCAGATCTCAGTGAGATAAGCATTAACGCAGTATAATGCAGTATATTTTTTTTTAGCGAAACTCAGATTCAGAAGTAAATCATTGAAAAAAGATGATATTGTTTTGTTTGTTTGTTGTGTGGTTTGTATATGAATTAGTAGTGTACAAGCAAATAACAGTGTTCTACCATAAATTGTGTACTATTATAGATTGTTCATAATTGTCAGAAATGTTTACAATGAGCCTCAGTAAATTATCGGTTTATTGGAATTTTCTTTCGACACGTTTCATCGGCAGGCAATGCTAATTGGTTTGGCTAAAATCCAGATTGTAGTATTTTTCTTCTCAAGTTTGAGACCCAAAAAAACCCTTTTCCATTTATTTCCAGGTATAGCTTACATAACAACTTAACAAAAATAACATGATTTTGGAAAAGCCAGAGAAAAATAATTTGATTAGGAGAGGACTATGGAAAAGCAAAAAATCGAACTGATCGATATCTGTAAATATTTCAAAATGTTAAAACGTGCTTATCATTACTTTATCATTCAGAAGTGTTACTAAATTTACATATCTAAACCAAAATAGAAAATTTTAAATGTTATTCACTTTACATGCTTCCATATTTTTCAGTGCAGTTTTCATTTTCCATGATGCAGTATACTGCCCCTTTTATTACACTTAAAATTTACTCAAATATTTTTTTTTTAATTTTATGGATATGTATACGAAAAATCTATGTAATTCTTGCAAACCTAAACCTAAACATTTTCAAGTGTAATCACGATAAGTTAAACGTATAAGTTAATTGCAGTTTTTGATGTGACAAGTAGAGAAATTTGTGAACCACTGAGATCAGCTTCTTGTCTAACCTGTGAAAACTGCTTGGCAAGAAACTTGACGTTATAGATGTGTACAAATTGTTCGATTTGCCACACCAATAATTGTGGACAGTGGGTCTTAATTTTCTAATTTGTGATTTTTTTTTTTTTTTTTTGCTTCTCACAATTTTATTATATAGATTTCACAATACAGTATTGCGAATCTGGGTTTTTATATATACTGTATGTTTGATTATAGCATCAAGATTCTCAGAATATTTTATTGACCAGCACTTCAATTCCTTTCTGCCATATTGGTTAGGACCACTTTTACTGCAATGTGGTACCAGGAAGATAGATTCTAAATGGCATACGTTAGATATTTTTTTGTAGTAACATAAGTGTTTTTTTCTCATGGTTGTTTGTACGAGATAACAGTTCTGAGTAATACAGTAACATTGAAGAGGTAAAGAATATTAGAGAAGTAATCCTGTAATAATCTTCTCCTCTCATAAAACTTTGTTGACACCAATTACCCACTGAGAAAAAATGGAGTTTACTAACCTAATTTCTGAAAAATGTAAAAGTTCACCTGATGTTACATATTTTCATTTTGGTTTTTCAATGTGTTGTTGAAAGACCAAAACCAAAATCAACTACAGTATGCATTTTTTAATTGGTTTTCTGCTATAAATTTAGGGTACTTTCTGATTAGCTGAGATCAGCAGCTTCTATAGCTACTTGGGTTGTGGAGGGGATTAGGTTACAAGCAAAAAATGTATTAAATGTATGATTAATAATAATGAATCATTAATGGACTATTAAGCATATTTTTGTTTTTATCAAACCTAACCTACCACAATCTTCTTAAACCAAGTACAAGCAAGTAGCATCCCCACAAATTGTTCTCTCAGCTAATCAGAAAGTACTAAATTGGGTTGTAAATTTTTGCTTCTTTGAATGTTAGAAATAGTTACATGTGTATAGAGAAGATTGGTATAGAACTCAATTTACAGGATATTTTACTATCGGGCATCTTCAATTCTATGTTGAAAACCTGAAACAAAAGCTCAACTACATTATTTATTTGCTTTAAATTTTGTTTTATATTCCACTTCTTTGGGTAAGTGGTTTTAAACGTCATTTCATTGCTTCTGCGTTCTATGGAGAAGATAGGTACAGAACTCTCCAAGTTATCTTAGACATTTTATTATCTGGCATCTCCAATTCTCAGCACGTAGCTCTTAGACAATACTTTTACTGTGGTATCGTTTTTAGTACACGTTCTTTTTCGCTTCAATAAAAGTGTTATCTCAATTTTTGTCATGGCACGTGGTGCTTGTCAGCACACTGGCTTGCACTTGCAGAGTTGATGAGTGGTTGGTTGTTGGTAGGTGGTGGTAGTGCTGGTAAATGGTGGTGAGCTTCCTGTATCAGGCTTCTCATTTGGCCAAACAAACCTTCTCGTTATCTTCAATCAACTGAAAGCATGGCGGTGGCGCTACTGTGTAAACATGCTAACCTTTCTTGAGAACTTCTTGTGCTTCCTACTACTAGAATCAAGGTTGTAAAAAATAAAAAAAAGGATAGTTTTGTCGGGAACTCCACTATTTTTATTTTTTTATTTTATTTTTTGGTCTGTCTGTCTCTGGCCTCTTGATTGTCTTTTATGACTTTTCTGTTTTTATCCAACAGTCATTGAGTTTTTGGCAACTAGTCAGAATCAATGAAAGATCTTTTGCGGAGTCTCTTTTTTCCCAATGGTCATTTATCATTTTATCTCTTGATGAAATGTTGAAAAGTTCTATGAGTGATGACAATCGAATCCATTTAAATCGAAGCTACCTTGCACTTTTTTGGGGAGTATTCAAAGAGTTAATAAAAAAAAAGTTGTGTAATAGAACACTTGAATGTATTTTATGATTTATGGATATTACTTATAGTGTATTTCATAACGTAATTATGGTGCAATGTTTATTTTTGTTGTTGCTGGGTACTTTTCAAAATTAAAAGCTGTTTGTGTGGCATGGGCATATGTTTACTTGTATTAGGTTAGGATGTTGATGTTGTTTTTAACTAACCTAAACTATTATAGAGTCTGTGGGTATAGATACCACGCCAGGTTAGGTTATGTAAATAGTACAACAAATAACATTAATAAATGTTTATTTGTTTCATTTAACCTCAAATGAAACCCATGCCACTAGCACACAAGTGGAATGGGTTTAGATGGGTTACCCTTTTAATTGAAA